>JAHWFP010151896.1:0-43911 GCA_023313725.1 Lithobius niger | reverse complement strand
ATTTTTATTATAATAAGTTCAATATTATTAACTGTTTGCAAAAGCACACACAAGTTCCTAGTGAAGTTCGTGCCTTTGGGTATTTATAAAATGTAATAAAGCATTATTTTATTTATTTATTTATTTAATTATTATTATTATTATTATTATACAAGAAATCCACAAACGAAATTTTTAAAGAAAATAAGTTAATGACAATTATGCAAATCACTGATTATACAATCATTACTCAAAATTATTTTAACTCCGACTGGAAAATTCCTTTAATAAGAAGTGGCAGAAAAAATCATAATTGGCTAAGCGTTCCTCCTTTTAGGAATTCGTACGGTAAAAGAGGTTTGAGTTATGTCATACCAACGGTTTTTAACAAGTTGCCTAACCATTTAAGAAAATTAGAGAATGTTTATAAAGTGAAAACCACAGTTAAAAAATGGATGTTTAATTAAATATTTTTATTTATTTTTTATTATTATTTTTTTATTGTAGAGTTGTAGAAATTATACTAAACTTTTTTGTATATAATTTTAGGATTTGTTTTTTTAACGTGGTTTGTTCACATTTTACTGTAGATCATTCTGTTAACTTGTCATTTTATTATCGTTTACATAATCCATTGTAATCATTTGTATACAATTTCCATCACATACTATAACACAAACGAATATTTGTACTGATTTAATATGCACAAACAAATTCTTAGGAATTTCGTGCATCCCACTTGTAATAAATTATTATTATTATTATTATTATTATTACAGCAATGAATACAGCAATACTGAAGATATTCTTTTTGGAGTTCCACAGGGTTCAGTTCTTGGTCCTCTACTTTTCTTAATTTATATCAATGATGTTGAAGATATTATTGATAAATCAATTATTATTATGTTTGCTGACGACATTATGTTGCTTTCTATAAATTTTGATTTTAATGAAATGATGAACAATTTACAAAGTGAATTTGATAACATTAATGATTGGTTTATGAAAAATGAAGTTTTTATTAGTGAAGATAAAACTGTTCAGCTTCTTATTAGAACTCCACATTAAAAAAAATTTAATGACAGATCAATCTGGATTCACTCAGACCGTTGTACTTCATTAGTAAATGGTGACATTTCAAATTGTCATTTAACATGCTCTACCTTGAAACGCGTTCAAAATGCTAGATATCTTGGGATCGAAATTGATTCTTATTGGAAATTTGAAAACCACATTGATCTTCTCATTACTAAGCTTAGACAAATCATGCCAAAACTGTATCAAGTTCACAATATATTAAATATTAAGAATAAAATTGTTATCTACAGAGCATGGATTGAAAGTCTTATCAGATATGGTATTGAAATTTATGGTTTCGCTCCAAATTATCTTATTGAAAAACTTCAGAGAACACAAAATAGAATTGTAAGAATACTTTTTAAGAACTTAAATGGAAAAACTACTGACGAGATCTATGTTAAAAACAACATTTTACGCATTACTCAGCTGAGAGATTTTTGCATTCTTCAAAAGAATTTTTTTACTTTCAAAAACAATAAACAACAACTTGGAAATTGTTTACTCCGTAAGTCATCTGTTAAATACAAAATTCCAAAATGGAAAAATGAATATGGTACTAGGAATAAGTCCTACTTTTTGCCATCTATTTTTAATAAATTACCAGCAAATATTTTATTAATTAATAATTACAATGCACTTAATAAAGCATTAAAAACACACATGATGCATGATTTAACATAGGTATGAATGTAAGAATGTTTGTTTAATTTGTATGTATTGCCTTTTTTCGTTTTTATTCGTTGTTACTCGATGCATTCTTTTTTAATCTTGTACATAAGTTTAGTTTTAATTCACGTAATTCTTTAAATTCGTTTTAACCTGTACATATCCTTAATTTTACATAAGTTGATTATAAATATTGCGTACAAAAATGAAACTATATAAGAAATGAAATAGATAAATGAACAATATTGTGAATGTTATTTATATATTTTGTTAAATTATGTAATACTATAGTGTATTGCTGCTCACACAAGTTTTTTCTAAAAACTTCGAGCATTATAATTATTAAAATTGTAAATTTTTATTATTATTATTATTATTATTATTATTATTATTATACATAAGCATCTACCTGCGGCTTTAAATATTTTAAGTATGTACGGACTCGAGCAATGTACTCAACTGGCTGAGAAATAAAAGTAAGAGCCATTCATAGCCAAGGGCGGATCCAAGGGAAGGGCCAAGGGGGCAAATACTGAGTCGATAAAACTGTCAAAATGGTTGAAAACACTTAGTTAAATCAGACAAGAAATATATGAAAACGCAAAAAAAAAAAAAAAAACCACCTTGCCCTTGCTCATAGCTCATCGAATGGCTGAAGATCGAACCATAACAGAATCAGCAACTTGGGGGCACTGTCTAGGAAATAGTAATACTGCCGATTTTATTTCTCGATTTAATTTGCTTTAATGGTTAGTTAAAGATTCTTCACAGGGGTCAAATAAACTTGGGATTGCTTACAAATACGAGAGTGTTGGAAATAACTCGGCAACATTGCAGCTAATCTGTGACTCGAAGTATGCAAAGCCACTATTTCGAGTTGGGCCATCATTCCTCCCTTTAGCAGCTTCTTGGAATAACTTGCTGGATTATCAGATTTATTAATTATTCCCGGGGACAACTGCAAGAAGAGGAATTAATTCTAATGGCCTAACTAATTCTAACTTGAAGCAGCCATGCGATATTGGATTCGACACACACAGCATAGGTATTCAGCCCCCAACTTATGGAAAGACAACAAAATTGAAGCAAAGAGGCGTGGCTAGACAAACAGACCCTGAAGATATTCTCTGCATTAAAGGTCGATTGAACGAAAGGAGTTTAGAAGATTGTAAAAGGCATCCTGTTCCACTATCAGCTAAGGACAGCTTCACACACCTTCTTATTATGAAGCATCATGCAAGATTAATGCACACTAGTGTTACAGAGACACTTGTAGACCGAAGAAAACGATACTGGATTTTGAAGGGATGGCAAACTGTAAAGAGGGCCAGAAGGGATTCTGTCGTTTGCAAGCGATTTAGATGCAAACCATTTACGATAGTGAAAGCACAATTACCTCAAGATCGGATAACACAAACTCCAACCTTTTTCCATGTAGGGCTGGATTTCACTAGTCCTCTACATGCAAAAGAATTTGAATGAACCAAAAAGCTTGCATTGTATGATCACGTGTCCTTCTACAAGAGCCTTACACCTTGAATTAGTGTCGCGTTTGTCAACAGAAACGTTTCTTCTTGCGTTTAGATGCTTTGTGGCACGACGAGGACTATGCAAAGTTGTCTATTCGGCAATGCCAAACAGTTCAGAAAGACCAGCCGAGAATTGTCAAAAATTTGGAGCACTTTAAGTAAATCTCCCGAAGTTCAGACTTTTTTTTTTGGCTAGAAGGTATCAGCTGGTACTTTACAGTGGAAAGAGAAGCCTGGTGGGGCAGATTCTGGGAGAGCTTGGTGAAGTCCATGAAATCTTGTTTGAAAAGGGTACTTGGACAAGCATGTATAGACTTTGAGGAGCTTTGCACCATTCTGGTAGAAGTGAAAGCAATACTAGACTCCAGACCATTAACCACAGTTTTTGATGACACTGAAGATCCCTCGCCTTTGACGTTTGCTCATTTTTTGATAGCCCAGAGATTAGTAACTTTGCTAGAAAACCCCAAGATGGAAATACTAAACTTAAGCAAGAAAGGAAAGATCCATAGATGGGGATATTTTCAGTGACTAGTAGGACATTTCTGATAACGTTGGACTGATGAATATTTATTACAACGTCGTAGTGCTCATAGCCAACGTAATGCCTTAATTAAAATGCCTTTAGTAAAAGTAGATGATGTCGTGCTGGTGAAGGAACCAAATTCCATGACAACCCAACAGTCCCCAAACACAACAAAATAATAAGCCGCTAAAACATTATTCCAAGCAACAAGTTTTGATTGTTGCGGTTAAACAATTATTTCAATTCTATGTTCAATCATATTGACACTCCCGGCCCCAACATGCCAATTGCTAATTTCTTGGGTCTTCTTATCATGGTTTTATTTCCCTTTCAGATTTTTCAAAAATATGTTTGGGGGGATCAAAGGCCTCCTGAAGAGGGGACTTCTACGGGTATCCCCGGGTTCCCGGGCGGCCCAATCCGACACTGCTTACAAGCAGCACTTACCAGTGCTTTCTGCTTGTAAACGTCCATTCTGTTCTTAGTTCTTCCATGATTTTTTTTTCTTCGAGTCCACTGTACTTCCATCATTGTATCCGTTTTCACATTTCTGTGTTAATGTTTTTTTCTTACTTTGTTTGAATCAAGGCGGCTTTTCTTGGCACAGTCCTTCACTTATGACTAGCGCAATCCTTTAAGCCTCGCGCACGTCCTCACCTTTCAACCTTCCTGTCAGTCAAGCGGTAGCCATTTTAAAGTTAGACTGTCGGATTTCTTCGACGCATTTCTCCAGCACAGAAAAATGTATGTTAGTTTTAACGTTTCTTTTGGGCGCTCATAAGAACGGATGTATTTATTTTTCGCGAGACGATGACTCAGTATTTAAGTGCCGAACGATCAATCGACTTTCGGCTTGTGTTCTCATTGCAAAACGTTACTACTTACGTGACCGCATGCTTTGTTCTTATTTTTTATTCTTTCGTTTTTGTAAGTTGGGCGTTTGACTGCTCAGGCTGACAGGTAGTGGATAGATAGAGGATGGTTTCGTTCTTTCTTTTCTTGCGTGGAGCTTTTGGTGACGTCGAGATTTGGCCGCCATTTTTAACGTCGACGTCATTGGCGCGAGCTGCGTTGTGGTGAAGTACGTTGTAGTGAAGTAATCGCATGTACAACGTTTCAGTAAAGGGACTATTTTCAAGTACACAAGTTGAAGTTATAAGCTTAATTCCTACAGCAGGCAAAGTTTTAGCATTTTGACGAGCTTTAGCCATGGTGGCAGAAGGAGAGAGGGACGATTTTGCTTGGTAAATTCCATCTGAAATTCCTAGGTTCTTTTACATGCTGCAATCTTCGTGAGCACGAGTCATCGCAGGGCTCTTCTCTTCAGGAGTAGCTGAGGTCGGACCTTTACAACATGAGATGGTCTTGCTAACCATCAGGCCATCTTGTCCCCACATTAGGCAAGTCAGTGAAGTAAGAATACAATGGCGAACATCAGTGAGGCAGAAACATGGCAAGACCACTAAATCATCTTATGTTTAAGGCTAAAACAACAGTCAAAGAATAAAAGTCAAAAACCACCATCTCAAAAGAGGGGTGAAAACGGTGGCCGAAATGCATAAACTCAACCTACTTCTTGGAGAACCCAAGTCGCCACTAGGATGACTTAGCGGCCTTACCATGTTTTAAAAATTGCACTTTAAAGCCTGATGACGAAAACTGAAAATTTTCGAAATGTTGTTGTCTATTTCTTGCAGCACTGCTTGGCTTTCTCTTTAATAATTTGTTTCCGTGCTTTTTTTCTACATAGGTCGTCACAAATAAAAGACCTAACCTCTGTCATGACTGTAATGCCAACTAGCGGTGAAATTAACGTTCCGTAAATCGAACTGTATCTTTTTTTATTGATTTATTATTATTATTATTATTTTTTTGGGGAGGGGGACGGGAGTCGTTCGTCGTGTGTATAGCAGGTTTACGATTTTAATTTTTAATTTTTTTTTTATTTCATTAGTAATCGAAGTTTGGTCTGACGTTCAGTGACTGGAATCGTAGTTGTTTAAATTTGTTTTACGTTGGTTCATTATCATTTTTGGGACTTGTTACTACTATGATGGGTTTTTTCCGTATTTTTCTCTTTTCAGATGTAGTTTCCTTGCGTCGCTTCGACAGCGTACTTCATGTTTAAACGGCAACGTTCGATCCTTGTTTCCCGATACAACCTTGAACGACCCAATTTTGGAAAAATAAAAAAGAAATGGATCAAAAACTTCGAGCCTATTCTAAGCATTTTCGCTATGGTAGGAACAGAATTCTTCCCCATTTGCCCATACTTTAAATAACCTATCTATTGACCCATATACACACTATTTTAAATTCAAAACTAAATTTATAAGCTGAACATAACTAAATTTACAGTTTTCTTGTCAACATATGTAGCTTCTTCTGTTAAATGTACAGTAGTAAACCGGCTTACGCACTAGTAGCTGAGGCACAAACACTATGTATACTATGAAAAAATGTGTTTCCTCTTGTAAATAGTTAATTGCGCCCGCTCTATGAGACTAGTGGCCCCGAGCATTATATTATTAAATGACACATCGTATTGCTACAATTCAGATCCTCCATGAAAGGTACAAATATGATACATATTATGAAGAAAATCAGTTTCCAATTGTAAACAGTTCATTGAACCAGACCTATGAGGCTGGTGGCCCTGAGCATGAAACGCAAATTGCCCACCTTTGTATGGACATCGCCATCTTGGATCCTTTCCGGTCGGTGGTGGCATTCTGATGCCATTTCCGACCACCATCTTCAATTATATCACTTCTGGTTTGATGACGTCACTTTAGGCGGGCATGTTGTCATTTTTTTTTTTTACTAATGTCGTCAACTATAGTCGTATTTTGCGACCTGAATTCAACCAGAGCCCTGGCCCAGCACAGCAAGTAGATGGAGACCAGTGATGAACTGGTCGCAGTTTGAGACCTGAAAACAAGCAAGTGTAAACGAACAGGTGGTGACTTTCTGATTACTGTAACGACCACTGTTTAGTTGATCACATTTGTGTGGCTGGAACGACTTGTTTACGATCAACTGATTGCAACCGAGATTTTTGGGTCGTTAGATTTTCAAAGGACATCTTGATGAAGATTTGAAATAACCAGACAGGACCAGTCTGCGACCTAATGAAGACTTTAGTTCTGTAATGACGATGTAAAATCAACTTGTTGACGATCAGCTAAAGTCAGAATAGTAGCCTAATTTTTAACAAAAATAGTTCACTTTGTGAAAAAGCTGAAAATTGGTGCAGACTTTCGTATTTATAATAGTAATCATATAAGAGAAAGATTCCAAGCCTGTGAGTCGTCATTTTGCTTGCTCAGCACTTCCTTTTTCAGAAACGGAATGCTTGACAACCTTTTGAACCCTGTGCCTTTTTCCGTGCATCAGTCACTTGAAGCAAAACCAATTTTGAGTTTTATACGTAGTATGGTTCAAAATATGTCGTCCTTTATGAGTGTTTGTTTGGAAAGCAAGTTTATTTCTATCATTCGCACTTTGAACTGGAATCTCAAAGTTCGTAGCACGTTTCAACAATGTCTGGCCGGAAAACAAAGTGCATTTTGATTTCCTGCTGATGTTGAGAGCCATATATTATATTGTGTTTTTTGTTACTTCGTACTGATGCAAAACATGACGTCACAGTTTTACCAGGCCAAGTTTACTTTGGAAGGTCAAAGTTAGTTCAGTCATGATAAACTTTGCATGAACAAACTATGACGCCATCAACAAACGCCATAAGGGTAAAAAAAAACTTTGACGATAACTTTGCAAGTTTTTTCGTGTATTTGAGGGTCATAAAATCAATTTACAGCGACAAAAATAAGCCTAACGGAAGCACAATTTAATTATCTTTCATCTGGGCCTAATTCATCTTTGTGGGCGCCTTGGTTCAAAAGTAGGTACACGCATGCACGCCATAAGTTTTTAATGACGCAGATAATCCAAAGGTAGAAAGGTCTCAGAAAATGATGCATGCCGTGTTGATGCACCTGTTTAAACCATAGTAGGCAATTCCACTTCCAAATTAATACTCGGAAGAAAGGCATGTTTCTTTTGCAAAGAATCTGGCGCTTCCGTAATGTATAAAGCAAGAACAGAATGTCGTGCGTGCGTTGGTCAGTGTGCCGAGGTTAAAGCCCTAACCAGACTGGCTGCTCGCGGCTGCACGCCGACGTACTATGGTGTAAAAAAGACTTCAGTATTCGTCCTTAACGCAACACCAACCACTCGATTGCTGCAATGTTGACCTTGTAGGCACGTAGTTACGTATATCTTCGCACGAAATTCTCGTCTGTCTGGAGAGGCCTTAAGCCCTCGCCAGCGTGCGAAGCGATGCGTTACTACGTTCGTACAAGGTCAATATTGCTGCAACCGTATGTTTGGTGTTACGTTAAGGACTAACTAGCGGAGTCGCTCGCGTCACTCGCTCATTTCGCGTCGTCTCGCTACGCTCGAGGAGCTTTCATGCTGAAAGTCTTGTGCTGCTGACAGACATTCCACGTTTTCCTAAGCGTGCCTGCATTTCATCTATATCATTCAAAACATACTATTTGTTTGTTTGCATATTTGTACGTCTTCTCCTCCAGAAAAAATCCCCTATGAAGGAGAGAGATGAAAGATTGAGAGAGAGCAAAGCGAGACACATATTGAAAAAGTTTACTTTACGTGCAAATCGCTCGCTCTGCTCACTCAATCCACGCACCACCGTGCTTCAGAAACACGAATGTTTGGCACCCTTGGCACGTCATCCTTTTAGGTTATTTTTGCGTGCATCGTTTTCCAGTTCATCTCTCTTAGCTCGAGGAGGTTTTCATGAACAAACTATGACGTCATGAACAAACATTATGAGGGTTTAAAAAACAAACTTTGACGTTATTTTTTCAGGGTTTTAAAATAGGGTTTTCTGCATTTTTTGAGGGTCATAATATCAAGTTACAGCGTTGAAAATAGGCCTATACTGAGCGCAATTTAATTATCTTTCGTTTGATCCTACTCCCATGTTTGTAGGTGCTTTGGTTCCAGAGGAGTAGACGTACAAACGCACATCATACGTCCTTAATGATGTAGATATTGACTTTTTTGATACACCGTCTTGCGTAGCCGTGCACCTGCCAGTCTGGTTAGGGCTTTAGTGTAAGATACACCATTTATTTGATACACAAGCACAGCGTGCTAACTATAACTATGATGAATGTGTAATTGGGCTTTATAACAGAGATCACAGTGTACGAAATGCTAAAAAAGGAATCACGTAGTGAAACCGCTGTAGATGGAATAGTTCTGGACGAGCTTATATCTTATCTAGAAATTTCACGAGTGGGTGATGTGAAACTAACGTTCAAACAGTGTGAATTTGTAAACTATTATGCTAGCAGAGTAAGACAGTTCGATCATTCATAGTGCTGGTAATGCTAACGCAAGCAGAATAAAATAAAGAATTCTAAGAAATACAAAAGGTTTGAAGGTATACTACAATGACGGAAAGGGTCTCATTTTAGGTTTCGAAGATGACGTTGGATCAGCATTACTATTCGCCTGTGACAATCCACATTCTGACGCCATAAGTATTGCAAGGAGCTTATAAACAAATAAATAAATCACGTCCTTAATGTAGTTTAAAACATTTAAGGCACCATTACAGTGTGACCAGGAAGATCATTCCACGCATTGATCACCCCAACTACAAAAATGTTTTGCGACAGTCCAAACGGTAAATTGTCACACCAAGTCAAAGTGGGTGTCCCCTAGTACGACCGGATGATCGGCATGGAGTCGTCCAAGTTCCAGCAAGTCCAGGTTTGTGGACCTGAGACGCTCTGCATAAGAAAGGATATTCAATGCAGGTACTAATTTATTAATTTTCCTCTGGGTGGATTCTAACTGAACAATGTCTCCGATCGGGTGGGGCAACCAGACAGGGCCAGTACTCGAGTAATGGACGTACAAAAATGTTTAAAGCCTGCGCTAAAGTTGGCACATGCCCAGAGGTAAAAACAGCATCTCAGGTTGACAGTGTGAGTGGCCATGCTGTAGCTGTCGCATCACAGTCCATCTCTAGTTATAAGGCCATCTGGAAGAGAAGCTGTGGGTTTCGTTTCCCACACCCAGACTGGTTCACCCAATATCGCTAGAACCTTATTTTATCAAAGCAAAGCCTTAAAGCAAAGGCGTAAACTTGCTGGCATGCGCGTGAACTATAGCGTTGAAACAGGAGGCAAGACATGCAATTTCTACCGAAGTTGGCCTTGATATGAAGAAGTCATCTCCTTCCCTGCTTCACGGTCATGGAATGCTGTTACACTTGGAGTCGTCACATCCCTAAACTAATTCTACCAAGAGTGGTATTTGTCGGCCTTAGCTATCAGGTTAATATCTATACAGCATATTTTTTTTATCTTGAGCTATCCCAGAATATAGTTACAATCAGTCGTTCCATGTTTGGCCTTATGGGCCGCGAGCCAGAACAAGAGATGGACCATGCAATAATATTATCATGGACACTCCGTAGAACCCTAGGTTCTCTTCTTCATGTTGCTCCTGGTATTGCTTATGCGGCAAATACTATTAGAAGACAAATACTGTTAGAATGAAAATTCTGTTAGAAGAAAAATAATGTTAGAAGGAAAATACTGTTAGATGGAAAATACTGTTAGAAGGAAAATACAGTTAGAAGGAATGTATGATGCAGAAATCTGACCGCTTCAATGGCATACGTTTTAGAATTATTGCAGAAAGCAATTAGTTCTGGAATCGCTTGTAGGCTTTTTTTTTTAAATGATACTTGATGGATCTGACATACGAGATCAATATTCTTGTGAAAGAAACAGTCACTACAAATACATCGTTGACGATTTCAGAATTGCTGATGTTCACCAGTGTAAAGTATTCACGAACCGACTCTTTTTCAGTTCGCAACTGGGTTTAAAGGATTTTTTCGCAACTGGGAAATCATTTGCCAAGAATGGTTTCATTAATCAAGAACAAAGGTTTGTGTTCAGAAGCGATCAGATACCACCCTAGCAAACAACAATAGCAACAGACAGACTCCTCTATTTCCATGTGTTGAGATTGTTTTCTCTATTCCTTTTGTGATCCCTTTGTAGCTTCAGATTATCACACCTATTATAACATGATTAATGCCACATAACACTGCATCGTTACTCCTGAATACGTCTTTTCAATCCCAAAACCATCTTTAAGGCGATCTAGTATAATATTCAAAGCTATACGCATTCTAATTCATGAAAGTTCTCCAGATTATAATCTAAAACGCTATATCCAGAACAAAAACGCTTGCATGTAGCATTTGCTGGGCAAATAAGTCCTTCTGATGTCATTTTACGACAAAGAACACACACAGATGGACCAATCATTGCAATCATATCATTATGTTGGACGGCTTGACCACTGGTGGTCAGTGTAGCAATAAGGTGTTGTTTCTGCATTTTACTCTTCGCAATGTATTACAGAAGACGTCTTGAAGATGAAACAAGAAGAAAGTCACATAATTAGTGTGTATACGTGCTACTAATATTAAAAAGTATTAATAAATTATTTCAACCAAATTTGAAGCAAATCAGAAGATGAAGACATGAATTGAGATTTGGTGGCCATTTTGGATTCCGATAGGAATATGACGTCATAAGGAAGATCCACTTGCAATCTTGCTCTTTATATCCAGGAGATATTTATCCGGTCCGTGCTTTATTTGACATTTCATTGTTATTATTCAGTTGCTAACCCTTTTGTAGTATGGTCTGCACATGAAAAGCACGCCAACGCATCCAACTGCGTCTAAACTAGAAAAAATCTGGCCCACCAAAAGGAAACAACGTTGAAACGGAAAGCCAAAAGTTCAACAAGAGATAAAGGCACATAACTCCCTCCGGTATATTTTAACAGTTTCACTCGATACATTACCGGAAATAGTTTTATATAAACTGATTTACCTTTCATTTGCTGGTCTAAGGGTACGATGCAGATGTCAGTAGTGGCGCGTGATTGTTATTAGGCTTGTTTTAAACGGCTCGGTCCGAGCGGTATTTAACTCGCGCCACATCGCTGGCAAGCCGCGGCCCTGGAGGATGGATAATTAATCCTTCGCTCATGTTTGCGACTTGGTCGTACGACGTATCACGTTGCCGCGGCCCCGAAATGAGTGTAACTAGTGTCTTAGAGCAATGCGCGCTGCGGTCGTTTGAACTATATTTTAGCGTAGGTGACGCAGAGTAAAGCGGCCAGAACGGAGGGATTTATGTGCCTTTAAATAAATACAGATGCAAACCTATTTAGGTTGCCTTTTGGCGTTGTATGTCAGACTGCCTGAGCGGGGAATCGAACCCATGACCTTTGAAACCAAAGGCAGAGGTCCTACAGCTGAGCCATACTGGCACAACTGTGTGATGTGGCCATCAGTGTGAACATTTTAGGGACCCCCTGCTTTATGTGATTACTGTTACAAAACCGAATGTCTGTAGTACCAATTTTCAGCTTTTTATCATAAAATAAAATGATTTTTTCGAAAACTTTGGTGGCAATTTTGGATTTCGATTGGAATAAACGATGCGATTGGCCAGCTCCACTATGGGTCTTGCTCTTATGTGATTATTGTTACGAAAACGAATGTCTGTACCAATTTTCAGTTTTTTTTTACAAAATTTTTGGTGACAAAAATTTTGGATATGGATTGGAAATAATGACGTCATTGACTACATCCACTTGGGGATCTTGTTCTTATCTAATTACAATTACAAAATGCGAATGTCTACACAAATTTTCACCTTTCTATTAGAAAGTGTGAAGGATCTCGGAGTTTACCCATCCTCTGATTTGGTTTTCTCAATTCACTGCCACCAAATTGTTGCTAAACTTAAACGTATCTGTTACCTCATAAGACATTGTTGCTTATCTGGCGATGTTATAACTTCAGTCAGGGCATTTACTACATACATGCATCCTATTCTGGAATACGCTACTCCTGTGCGATCGCCACGCCTGATAAAAGACATTAAATGGGTTGAATCAGTAAAAAAAAAAAAACCTTCGCGAAGTATCTTCGAGGCTGCTACAATTCATCTTACATAGCCTACAACATTTAAATCACCAGGGTCTTGAATCACCAGGACTACAAAGACTACAAGCAGACCTATGCCTTACTTATTCCATCTTGCATAGCTCCCTGGTACTGAACCGAGAATTTTCTTTAATATTCGCGGTAATAAATATACCAGGGGACATTCGTTCAAACTAAATGTAACAGCTGTAAAAGGGGTCTGTCCAAAGCATTTCTTTTCAAACCGTATGGTAAAGCCGTCGAACAGCCTTCCATCTGAATTGGTAAACGCGAGTAGCCTTCAACGGTTCAAGCGTGATTAAAAAACATATTCACTGCAACTAAAGTGAGAAGGCACCACTGTTACTAAAGCCAGGAGGTGCCACTGTAACTTCAGTGCAACTAAAATTAGAGGGTGTCACTGCAACTTCACTGCAACTAATTGCAGAGGACCCCTCTGTAACTTCACTCCAACTAAAGTCAGAGAAACTTCACTCCAATCAAAGTCTAGGTCACCACTGAAAAAGACTGAACAGCTGCTTCGCTCAGTTGGAGCCTGTAGCCAGAACCCACCCCCGCAGCGCAGTGGTTAGAGCGCCCGGCTAGTAAACGGAAAGTACTGGGGGTCGAGTCCCAGTTGGGGCAGTTGTCTTTTCTTTCTTTCTCAGATTAATGTATTATGTATCCTCACAAAGCCAGTCTTTAATGCAGACTGCTTGCTTCGTTTACCCTTTACCTTGTGATTTCTTCTTTATTTAAAGTCAGAGGGTGCCATTGTAACTTCATTGCAACTATACCACGCACCATGGCTGTTTGCTGTGACGTGCATATCACGTGACTGGGCTAGTCCAATCAGACGGCCAAACAGCCGTCGTTCTCGTTCGCCATTGGCTAACTCATGGTGACGTCACGGCAAACAGCCATTGCGCATGGTTTAAAGTCAGAGGGTGCCACTGAAACATTGTTGCAACTAAAGTCAGAGGGCACCACTGTAACTTCAAGAAGGTGCCACTGTAACTTCACTGCAAGTAAAGTCAAGAGGGCGCCACTGTAACTTCACTTCAAGTGAAGTCAGATGGCACCACTGTAACTTCACTACCACTAAAGTCAGAGGGCGCCACTGTAACGACACCTAAGTTTACTTTCTAATGTCTGGTTACCCTACCTGTCTTGGAATGTCCGTTGTCTTATCGAGCAAACAGTCTGGAGCTCTGCACCTCGTCTGATGAAAACAAACACGCCTTTGGCCATCTGACTCTCTCTCCTTTTTATCTGCAACTTACTGGCTTCATGCAGCTCGCTTATCTCGATGAAGAATAACAAGGCGGTGGGTGTGGCAGGGAACCACCTTTCCTAGCATTAATCACACCTATTTTTATCTTGCTTGCCTTCCGCTGCAGTTTAGATAAACGGACACGATGCCTCCCACGACGGGAAACGGCTTGTGGGATTTTCCCTCGTTCGAACCATTGCACTTGACCAATTCGGCGAATTAAGCGCTGGCATGCGATGACGATTAAGTAGCAATAAGCTCTTCAGTCCGGTTACAGCTGTTTCAATGTTTGCCAGTTGTGAGGAGGAAGTGAGCAGACAGCATCGCAAAACGATACTTCTGTTTTTAAGCTCTTTAAATAATGTCATGTACGTGGAGATCCACTGGCTCATGGAAAAAAGAGCCTCCAGGAAAATAACCTCGAGGAAAAAAAAAAGGGTGGAAAAAAATCGTTTGTTGAAATTTTTTATTTTTATTTTGCCAAGTGTGGTAAGAGTTTCGACAGAGAATGACTTTTTCCTACCGATTTTACTTCCTTAGGGTTTTTACTTTGGCTTTTTCCACGGTTTTTTCTTTTCAGTTTTTTTTTCTTTAGCCATTTTCTAGAATTTGTTATTTCAGTTTTTTCTTTTCGAATTCGATTCGACCTTTCCCCTCCCCCACCTCCCTGCAGCTTTAGTGGTATCTTTTAATGTTACAGTTGACAAAAACGGAACGTTAAATGTTTGGAGTAAGGGTGGAATACGGATAACTTTTGTCTGTTAAGGTCATGGCACACCCAGAGAGGGAAAAAATGGTTACTTACCCTTCCCAAGAACCAAAATTAACAGTAAAACTGAGCAATTGCAAGCGCTTCGATTTATTTTCTACCGACTTCAGAATGCCGATGTTTATTGCGTCAAGAGCGGCTTGCCTGGCAGTCTTGAGTGTGCTCCGTGCATGATGACTACGAGTTTGCTGTGTGCATGCAAACCTAAGTATATTTTATTTATAGATGCAATCAACAACCCAATTTCGCTCTCCAAGCCAGTTGTTTTCCTCGCTTCCAACCCCCCCCCCCGATCCCCACCTCCTAAAGTATGAAAAATTATTTGTATTGAAACTGAACAAAGAATTTGCTACCAATAAAAAAATTTCAATCTCAAATTAAGCTTCTTAAAAGGATTAAAAATCAGTGACATTATTAAAAATGCGTTAGTTTTCGGACCCATTCCGGGCGCCGTCTAAACAAAATTTCTGGATGCGCTACTGGTAAAGGTCTAACTGTCACATTTCATCAGTAAGAGGCTGTTAAGCATTATAGAACCATATATACCCTGTGATCACCTTCAGGTCCTAAGGAATAAGAAACCTACGAATAAGCAACAAGAATACGAAGGCAATTTTGACGAAAAACTAAAAGCGATGATGAAAACGCCTGCATGATGATCCAATGGCGTGCTTTCTAGCTTTGCTGTTGGTAGAAAGCTTTTTGTTTATTTTTTTTTTTATCATATTTGATTGGTAGCACCACAGCCAATTCACAGCAGAAATCATTATGGTTGCCACCTAAATCTACCACATTCATGTAAAGGTATACGTCAAAAATTGTAAAGCATCAACAGCCAAATGCAAAACTTCACAACGAAATTCTAATCTTAAAACGGAAGGCCGGGCGTTGAAGAAATTCTAAAAAACCAGGAAACTAGCTACAACCGTACACTCGAATCTAGGGGGAAAAAACGAGAAAAAGAAAAGCCTAGGAAAAAACAGCAGAAGGAAAAATGCTGTGAGAAAAAAGTTGCGAGAAAATCTGAAGGAAAAAGAAGCCGTGGCAAAAAAAAAAGCCAAAGAAAAAATAAGTTTCCTGGTGAAACTTCGTTGGCCTGCCAGGTAAAATTCGGGCCAAGGCAACAACCTAACCTAACTTATTTAAAAGAATCCACAAAACAATTCAGCTATTTCCTTGAGGCATTTTTTGCGCAGCTTTTTTTCCCACAGCTATTTTTTTTTGCACATGGTAGTCACTTGCACATACCGTCCGAATAGGCTAGAATTACATTTACAAATTTGGATTACAAAGTCGTTCAGTTGCCCAACGGGTAGTAAGGGTCTAACGCTTGCCAGCCTCTACTGATTAAATTTTACATTTTAGAGATCCTTACTGTCAAACCTAGTCTATGTGCCTTCTACGTTTTGACCTTCGGACTGTTACTCTTAACAAAGCATTCGGTTTAGTTTATTAATCCGTGTTAGTTTTTGACGTGTTTGATATCGATGGTAGCCTGTATTTTCATATCCGAGGATGCAGTAGGACTAGAGGTCATCCACTGAAATTAGTGGTAAACATGACAAAACTGGATTGCGGTAAGCATTTTTTCTGCAGTCGTGTTATAAATGTTTGGAACCAGCTACCCTCTACTGTCGTTTTGGCACCTTCACTGACTACTTTTAGACGGTTACTAAACCAGACTGACCTATCAAAGTTTGTTGACAAATAGCATCCAGTTTCTGTTCGTCATTTTCTCCTTTCACTGTGGTTTATTTGTATTGAAATTTTCTGTGTGTGTATGATTGTTGACTACAGTCCATCTGGCTGGCTTATATCTTTTATCATAATGTTGTTATTTTTTTATTTTTTTATTAAGTATCCTTGGTTATTGCTGACCTACAGTTCCTCTGGCTGGCTTTGCTTTTTATCATGTTTTTATCTTTTTTATCTTTTACTGTAATTTGGCTGGGTGTTAGTGACCAGTTAAGGTCCTTCCCTGTCTAGCTGCTACTATAATTGCATCAAATTGTTATTATTAATATTAGTTCAAGCTAACTATGGTACTACTTGTAACGAGGGGGACACTCAATGCATCCAAACCAGGGAATAATGTGTAACTTTGTTTTTTCCCCCTGTTTTCATTGTTTTTTGTTTGTTTTTTTTTTAATTAAAATTTTTGAGCCATGAGTCAACTGAAGCAATTTAACGCTTGTGTGGCTGAACCGGGTCAGTTTTGAACTTTACCAGACTTTTTTGAGAAGAAGAAATACCTGGTAAAGGGAGGGGCAAACCGGGGAAATTGAACCGGGAAACCTCCGATCATCGTAGGGGCCGAAAATTGTCCAGAATTGGCCAGAATAAGTTCCCATAGTCGTTGAAGGAGCATGGTAGCCTCTCACGCTACCCTGGCCGGCACTAACCAGGATAGTGTTTCCTTGTTTTAAATTTTGTAATTTTTTACTTTTAATTCGTTGTTAATTTTTAATTCATGTTTTTATTAGTTTTTCTTACTCAATTCTCGATTGTTATATTTTTTTAATTCCTTCGTTTTTTTCTAAATTTTTACCCTCTTTTATTTCTTATAACTATTAAATTCTTTAATTTTAATGGTTTAATTGATTGACAGTTTTAAATTTTGAAGTGCGTACTTTAAATTTTAAATTTTAAATGTTTTTTTTAACGTTTTAATTTCAAAATCGTGCCCAATTCGGGTTAACAACGACCAGGGTACATTCACCATTTTAATTCATTGTTAAATATTTTGTATACGTCCTCAGTTTGACAGAAGTTGGATTATAATAAGAATGTTTTCAAAACTGCAGTCCTAATTTCGAGATAGAATCCATGGCAGATTAATAGAGGCGATGGTACAGTCATTGTTTATATTTATATCAACTCTTTCGTCGGGCTGCAAAACCGTTGGAACCCTTTGAACTATTTGGTATGTGTCCCAAATGTGAGGAAATCGGACGATAATAAACTTTTACTTAAAAATGGACGCCGTATTTCAATATGGCGCCCACCTACATTAATAACGGCTGTAACACTCTCCCCATTTTACATTCTACATTCTAAATTTGACGGAATTCGGAGGATAATTACGAAAAATTTTAAAATGGCAGTCTAATTTCAAGTCGGCGCCCACAAATTAATAACGATAATGGTCGATTCCCCATCCTAATTCGTTGCAGTTACTTTGTCTACATTCTAAATTTGGCGGAAATCGAACGATTATAATTTCAAAACGGACCCGTAATTTCAAGTCGGTGTCCGATACAGATTAATTATGACAATGGCACATATTACCCATTTTAATTCATTGGAACTATTCCGGGTTCTATGCCAAGGGTTCTGACAGTTCATTGGAACTATGCCAGAACACAGCATATGGCCACAACTACACGAGTACTCACCAAGGTGGTGACGAACACTTTAGTTCGTAATAACCAGACAGTTCCTCTATACTTCCTCTGCGTAAGTGGTTTTGACACGTGTCCAATGCTAGGCCACGTGGAGGGGTGAACTCCCGTACACAAAATTTAACACCTTATTTCTATGTAATGGTTCTTTAAAAGGCAAACATTTAACAAAGACAAGTAGTGGTAGAATAAGACCAATTGATTTATTAGCGTTTCGAAAACTGGCAATACAGACGGAAATCTTGGTCGTCACCACGTCAATGCCAAGGTTCTATTTTAAGAATGGTTATTTATAGACGTGATGGTTACCCTTATTCCAAACGGGAATTCCCGTTTTGCAGAATCCCGTTTCACAGAATCAAAATATTCTTCAAAAATTTAACATTGTAGAAGTTAAAGATGCATGCCTAATTGGAAGTAATTTTTGATTAGTTGCGGTTTCTGATGTTATGTGTTTAGCCTCAGTTGAGTGCGGCAGCGCGAGCGTGACACGTAATTTTAAACAAATTATTCTGCAAAACGGGATTCTGCAAAATGGGTGTTGGTTGTCACGTATTGTGTAAGTAAGTGGTTTGACATAAAGGACATGACAGAAATGCTGAGCTAACAAGTTTACTATCGGCCACATTTTCATATCGGTTACAACACCAGAGTTCACGCACGTGGATACAAGACGTGACGCGACCGGTACATAAAAATGGTGGCGCCCTCACAGTATAGGAAAGAAGGCATACGTAACATTGGTCTGTAAATGACTGACCATTATCATGTTATAAAATGTTCGTGTTTAAATGTTTTAAATGTTTCGTGCGCTTAAAGTTTCGTAAACGGGATTTGGCGAAACGCGATTGGCCCCTGAGGCAAAAGATGTTAATCGGCTTTCGTTTTGCCGAAACGGGGACTTGGCGAAACGGGACGTAACCCGTGGATGAGACAGACTCCCCTCCCAAGGTAAGTTAGGAAGTGATGATTCATAGAAAAGTTAAATGTATGCAGGAATGAGAACACAGACGGCTCGCGTATTTTTATTTCCTTATGAAATTTTGTTTTCTGCTCCGAAACATTAACGCAGCTTAAGAATTTGCCGACTGGGAAAAAGCATCAATGCTCTAAGGCGAATTGCCGACTCATTTTTTGCCGCAATGTGACAAGCCGTTTGATTTTAAAGCATTGATTTTTGTATATCGATAATTTTTTTTCGAAGATTCCATACTATACGTATCGGAAAGTGTACAGAACTTTCGATGTCGTTAAATGAGTTTCCGATAACGAGAAATGGAGTCCCGATATCAAAAAGTAACCAAATTCTTTATACCACAAAAATGAATGTCCTATAGCTGAAATTAATTTTTCGACATCGATACCGGAAATTCAATTTGTGATATCGGAAATTCATTTACTGACACACAAAACACCAGGCAATTTTTCGATATCGGAAAATTTGAATTTTTTTTTTAAGTTTATCTCAATGACTTCGTTAATGTTATCCTTATGTTTCCCCGTAATTTCATTCCATGACTTCCAAATTAATTGACAATCGTTTCCATTTTCAATTTTGTTACTGAAAAAAATGGTTTACCTCTCTCAATGTATTTTTTTGCCACCCTTTTTAATGATTTATACTTAGAATATATTTGCTTTATCATTGTCATATCCTATAATTGCCTTATCAATTAATATTTTATTTTACCATTTTTGTGGTTTTGTTAGCTATCTAAGTCTGAAAGTAATGTTTTTTTTGTTGTTATTTTAACCTTCTTTATCTTTTTATTTTATAGTATTTTGTTGATAATTTTTTTTTGGCCTTCTTTCGATTTCCTCTTATACTCCATCATTTGTTTCAATTCTCAGAAAATATTCGTAATCTAAACCTAAAACAATAAATTATAAGCAAAAAAACCCGTCAAGTTTCTGCGATTATATGTCTGTGATATGAAAAACAAGCCTGGTTTCCACTCATCAGACCTAGCCTGCAACGCAACTTTAAAATTTGGCGCATTACTATTTTTTTTTACTTGAATGGCTAGGCTTGGTGTTATCTTTTTGGAATAAAATATTTATAAATTGATATAATACTTAATTCAAACAAACGATATTTTAACAAATTACTTTAACATTATTTCGATAAAATTCACTACATATGTGTATATTTACGCAATGAATTTTATCGAAATAATGTTGTTAAAATATCATTTATTTGAATCACGTATAATCAATTTACAATTCATTTTTATAACTCTGACAGTGGCGTACTGTTGAACCACTCCAGAACAGCATGCTACACTGTACACTCTGAATGTTTTGATGTGTTGATATCACTCCTTTGAAGGGCCGAACCATTCGGAACTTGGTGGTCCCTTTTACCAGTTTTGGTTTTTGATAGGATATCACTTATTTTTCTTTTAAATTGTGTATTAGACTCAACTCAACTATAACCCTGCAGATGTGTAATAATGTGCCCCGTCAACAATAGCTTGAGTGGTAATTTTTCTGATATTTTAATTTCATATCACTGCTTTGAGAGGCCGTACCATTCTCAACTTAGTTGCCTCTTTATTAGTTTTTGGTTTTGTTTTAATTTGTTTTTATTTATTTTTTATTTAGTTCATATCACTCCTTTGTGAGGCCGAGCCATTTTCAACATGGTGAAATTGGTGGCCTCTTTACAAGTTTTCGGCTTTATTTTGATATTTTGTTTGTTTTTCGTGAATTGGACGTAGACACAATTTCTTTGGCAACGTTGTTTAAATTTGGGACGACACATTAGCGTGTGTCTAGATACACACGTCAGTGTACACGTTGTCATTGTCTGAACTTTGGCCGTCCAATCAGAGACGATGCCGATAATACTAACAATCGTACTGCAGCCATTCGTCCAATTTCATAGCTGGAAGCCTTCCCGTTATCTCAGAATCGATGCATAATCACCCTATGGAAATTAACAGGGGAATGGGCGGACTAGAAGTAGCTAGCTAGTAGCTAGCGGCACATTTGCAACGTTATTGAGGGTCAGATTTTGCATTGAAAGCAGCTAAGGTGACATTCCTTCACGAGTTAATTTTTCTCAGGTGGATCATTGCGCTCCATATTACCACCGTTTAAGCGTTTGTACCGCATTATTATTTTGTTCCCCAAGTACCTGAAATGTACCCTTGGCCTATTAGACACTTACCCTATGGCGTCACGCTACACTGGTTTACCTCCTCGACAGTTGAATTGATGTGAACTTTACCTCCTGACTTAGAGGTGATGGCCCAATCTGCTCTCGGTTAATATTGAAGATTTATTTGTCCTGTAGTTTAAGCAGGTTAGCGTAAATTTACGCAATGAAGCTTGAGTTGTTTTGTTGTCAGTTACTGATTGCAGCGCTCGCTCGGACCGACTTAATTTCTTTGTCCAAATTCCTCACCCGTTCCAGTGGTGTTAATTTAAAGGGACATTCTTCCTAGCGCCATTTTTCTCTATCCTCCACATCAAGTACGGCTCCAAAGTTCGATTTACTTACCGTAAGTCGTTTGAATATCAGGGAACTACATTTACTGTACTACACGTGCCTACAATAACCTTGAAGTTTCATCTGTGTGAGCGGATGCGCATGTTTGCTATGAGATCAAAAATCTAAAAGACTAATAAGGTAAAAATTAAATTAATTAACCCAAGAGATCGCCGTAGAAAAATTATAATATACTAGCCTAAAAAATATATAAATTTTGATGTTAAAATACGAAAATCATACCGGTTTGTGACGACACAATCTTTAACTTGATGCTGTTTCGTGTACTATTGCCAAAGCCAACTGAGATAGTAGATGCGTTCCTCGCTGCAAGGATCGCAGCTTCTATAATATAATAATATGCTGGTTTTCCACATATTACGTGGAGGGAAGACGGAAGGGCAGGGAGCCACTAACACCGTTCCCAAAACAGAGGGGGGAAGGTCTGCTGCTGGCAGAGTTTAATGAATGGGGGCCAGGGGGCGCTTGAGAAAAACATTTAACTGTACCAAAGCCAGTAGCCTGCGATAACCAGAAACAGTTGGGGCATTCACTGTATCTGCCCCAAGTGCATTCCAGATTGGTACAACCCGTAGCGAAAAGAAATATCGACGACAGTCTAGACGCGAAGATTGTACAGCAAGCTTCAGATTGTGGCCCCTGGTACAAATATTGCTGGGGGCAAGATCAAAAAACGGAAGATCAATGGAGATCAACCCATGTAAAATCTTATATGTCAAAATAAGATCACATTTTATTTGGCGTAGTTCCAGCAACTCAAGCCCAAGCTTGCTAGGTCGGTTATCATAGTCAATTTCTCTGAAGCCAGGCAAGTACTTGGTGAACCGACGTTGAACTCTCTCCAAGAGGTCAATGTCCTTGGCCAAATGTGGAGACCAGACAGGGGTCGCATATTCAAGAATGGGGCGTACAAAAACTTTGAACGCCCAAACTCTATTTGCAATACTGCCCGAAGTGAAGCACCTACATACGATCGCCGAACGTTGGAAAGCTGCGGCGGAAATCATTTGACAGTGGAGGGAGGGCTTCAGGTTTTCATTGAACCAAACCCCCAAGTCCCTGACCTCGACGGAGCAGGGCAAAGGCTCATGTTCCAGAAAATATTCGGATTCATGTTTTTGGTTCCCAACATGGAAAGTAAAACACGTTGGCACAGAAATAGGCAGCTGCCAGTATCTAGACCATTACTGAACGGCTTGGATCTGAGTCTCCAATTCAGGAGATGCCCCTGAAGACATGTTTTCAGCCCCAATCTTCAGCAAACTTAAAACCGAACGTACAGTTATTACCTATCCTGAGGTCGTTAATGTAAATAATAAACAACAGTGGTCCGAGGACTGAACCCTGAGGTACACCGCATGGGATATGAACCCTGGAAGAGAAGGTGCCCTCGATTGACACGCATTGGGTATGACCTTCGAGGAAAGCTGAAAGCCAACCCTTAAGGTTTCCTCCAATGCCACAGCTGCTGACCTTCAGAATGAGCTTTCTATGAATAACAGACTCAAAGGCCTTTTTAAAGTCAAAATAAATAACATCCGAGGGGACCTCGATATCCAGTGCACTTGTCCACCGGTCCAGTACTGCCAATAACTGGTGAGTAGCCGATCTATTGGGAAGAAAACCAAAATGATCCGATCCGATGATAGAATGGTCATTTAAATATTTAAGGATTACATCCCGGATAATAGATTCCATGACCTTACACACAACACAGGTGAGGGCGATGGGTCTATAGTTTCGTGCTATCCCTTTTTTAAGACAGAGATAACGTGTGCCTGACATGCTCGGGAGTCTTGTCTGGACAAAAGATCGGGAGAAAATATCTGACAGAGGGCTACTTATTACATTATCAAGCTGCTTCAAAAGAAAGGCCGAGAAACCATCGGGTCCACAAGATTTGCTTGGCTTAAGCTTTTTAATGGCTATTTCAACAGAATTCACAGAGAATTGAACCTCAGAGCATGGGAGTGGAGATCCCAACTATTTCAGTTGACCTTGGCGATAATAACATGCGTAGAGGCGATCTGCGCGTGGCTGTTATAAGGCAGGCGGAATGTGCCTTTAATAACGATAAACAAATTGGATGATGATTTGCTGATGGGTTTGAATTTCTTTCAGTGCATTTTTTGCACACACTGGCTAACAAACGCTCATTTTCGTTCGCTTCGCTCCGCCAGAATACGTGTTTGTGCAACAAAATACTAACTGATATGTATTTAGATTACATATTCTTTGCCACACAAGGCCGGACTGTTCTACCTTAACTAGAGGGAGAACAGTACTCAAGTTACCAGTTGGTAACAAGTAATTTATTAAACAATTCTACAGGCTTAAATAACATTCCATTGATCACATGATATCATCTGATTGGTAGCTATCAATTGATAGCTACAAGGTTAACAATAACAACCAATCATATTCAAGGCAACCATAAACCATGTTAGAACAGGCAATAACCAATATATACAAAAGGTGCACAACCAGCAAAAGGCTGGGGATAAACCAATCCCCCCCAAAATTTGACTCCAGTAAAAGACTGGAACGTTCAATTTTAATTTTACTTTCTGCCCAATTTTTACAATCTTTCATAAAGAAAATTCACACAGTCAATGTGCACTTATATTCTGATTTTATAAAGGTTTTTCCACCACTTAAATCTTAAATGGTCTGCAAAAATTGATCTTTCAACTAACCATTAAACTTTGAAAAATATTTAATTTCTTTCAAAACATGGTACGACCTAAGATAACAATCGCACTATAACGATATTTTCTTGCAATCAACTCAGTTATTCAGTTTATTAACAACACAATGATTCAAAAGCATAAAATTTAGACAAAATTCCAAGCATTTTTTCTAATTGTTATTCGAAAAGATTCTGCCTTTTAATCCAATAATTCCTTACAAATCGTTGCCGTCAGGATGGTTAATACTATGGGTACTTCTGACGACATCATTGCAGAATTCATCACCAAACTGCTATAGGTGGCACTGCCAACATACTTTTATAGACTAATAGTTGTTCTCTGCCCAGAGCGTCAGGCTTTTTTTCTTTAAATAGAAAAAATAGAAATATAAAACACTATACACAAGACAATAACAATAAATACAAATAAACAACAGTGCGTGCTTTAAATTTCTCTAAAAAAGTCTGTTAATTCAAACTACGAGCAACTTTAACTAACACATGTTTCTATTACTTAGAACATTTTAAAAACGAAGGCTCAATTGTGCTCACAAACAACCCGTTACAAACATAAAGTTAGTTGCGACTCATCCACATTTAAAACCGTGGTCAACATTAAATTAGAATTTAAAGTGAGCACACAAATAACTAATACAAAATACGTTACAACCTGTTATCCAAGCCAACCAAGTTAAGTGTTACGATTTGGGTTGGAACGAATTCTAGCTCTGCTAATTATCTGAAGAGATAGAAAAACAAGCATTAGATCAATCTTCATAAATTCACTAGCATTCAATCACAAGTCCAATTTAACAGGTTTTATCCTTTTGCGATCGCCACAACGTTTACCAATCGAAGTTTCAGGGCTTAATTTCCGTTTTAAATGGGTTTTCACACTAACATCAGCTGTGCGTTCAGAAAGAGTAGGTTCTGCTTGAAAATCTTGTGAGCCAGATGCTACGTTCGGGACCGATTGGCCTTGACGATCGCTGAATTTTCGTCTAGACTCCGATCCGTACGGCGCTATTAAGTCTCTTTCATCACTCAAACTATCTGCATTTTTCGATGGAGTTTTAAGTCTCTTACTAGCTGATTTTTTGGCTGACGGAACACAATCTTTTTCCACTGAATTTTTCGGTGACGTGTGACTTCGTGATGCTACAGCAACGTCATTTCCCTCACTTGGTGGCATGACTCCCTTAAAAGGCCATAAACCTGGGCTCAAGCCATGATTGGACTGGTGGAAATGAACTGACTGCCTACGTTCTTTTCTACTTTGCATAACAGCAGCATTTGGAAATTTAGTGAAGTCTTGATTATTCATAGAGAAATTAACACTGCCTGGAAACTGCGTGTTTTTGGCCACAGAACCATCATCGTAAATATCTTCATTAGGCAATCTTGCTCGAATTTGACTTATGTTGCGTTGAAGCGTTAACCCACTTGATGTGAGCACTTTATAGTTCTGATAGTCTAGAACTTCAAACACAACAGCTTGCTGCCATCTACGTTTCGAAACGGTATAATCCCTTGTCCAAATTGGAGAGAATTCGGTAAATTTCTCACACTTTCTGTGCGCAGCACCTTCGGTAATCTTATCTTGCTTAATGCGAATTTTTTGCTGAAGGTTCGGTTTCAACAAATCCAAGTTTATGCGTGCTTCACGCCCAAACAATAATTTTGATGGTGTCTCACCCGTGACTGTGTTAGGACAATTACGGCTAGCGATATGGAACTCATTTAAGCACTGCTTAATACTTTTACCTTCTTTTCGTGAGGCTTTAAAAGCCTTTTTAAATTCTCTAATATATATCTCGCCAAAACCATTTTGCTTAGGGTCATAGGGAGCCCCTGTTAGGTGACGAATCCCCCTAACCTTAACAAACATTTGGAACTGCTCAGAGGTCCATTGGGGGCCATTGTCAGTTACGAGTGCTAACATTTGCCCAAATTCGGCCATATAACGCTCAAATACTTCAATAACCTCATCAGCTGTAGTTCTTTTCATAAACTCAACAACAGGAAATTTACTATGTGCGTCAACTATGACAATGAATGTTAACCCTTCAACCAGGCCAAAGTCAGAATGGACTCTGTCCATTGGTTTGAGAGGGTACTTCCAAGAGTGTTTAGGACCAGCAGGTTTGTCACCCTTCTGTTCCTGACAGGCAACACAACGTTTAACTTTGCTCTCCAGGTCAGCATCTATTCCAGGCCACCAACATTTTCCCCTAGCCAAAGATTTAATCTTAACAATGCCTAAATGTCCGGTATGAAGATCCTGAAGTACTCTCGCACGTAGGCTTGTTGGGACTATAACACGCAAACCCCAAAACAGGGTATTACATTCTATAGAAATTTCTTTTTTCCTTATAAAGTAAGGTTTTAAGTTGGAATCTTCAGTTTTCTCAGGCCAACCGTGCTTTACATACTTCAGCACCCTAACCAGTACTGGATCTTTAATTATAGCCTTAACCAAAGTGTCATTGAGCACAGGCAATGACTCCACAGATTGTGAATACAACACATTGTAAGGAATCTCTCCTTCCAAGTCCTCAGCCCTCGCTTTCAATGGCAATCTGGACAGCATATCAGGTGTTAAATTAAATTTACCAGGTACATGTTGCAACTCGAATGAATAACCATTGAGCTGCATGGCATATCTCTGGACACGACTCGCAGCCATTTGGGGGATGCCATTTTTGGGGCCAAAAATCCATAAGAGTGCTTTATTATCTGTTTGCAACGTGAAATGGTTCGAATACAAATACTGGTGAAATTTCTTCACCCCCCATGAAACCCCATGGGCGTCCCTGTCAAATTGGGAGTAGGCTTGCTCCGCTTTTGTTAACTTCCTTGACGCAAAAGAAATAGGCTTATCCTGCCCATTAGGAAGTGTATGAAGCAAACTCGCGCCCAATCCGACTGGACTCACGTCAACTGCGAG
Organism: Lithobius niger; assembly: GCA_023313725.1. Taxonomy (NCBI): domain Eukaryota; kingdom Metazoa; phylum Arthropoda; class Chilopoda; order Lithobiomorpha; family Lithobiidae; genus Lithobius; species Lithobius niger. The sequence goes on along the minus strand of JAHWFP010151896.1, from coordinate 16,477 downwards.
TTTGAGCTTGTACTTAGGGTTGTAATGCATCAGAACATTAGACGTTTTAAACAACTCCTTTACTCTGGCCATGGCGGCATCACACTCAGGACCCCATAGCCATTTTTTGTTTTGGACTTAACAACTTTGTGATGGGAGCCAATTCATGAGCTAAGTTAGGTAAATATTTCGCATATTGGTTGATAAAACCAAGGAAACTCTGAAGTTCAGGTATGTTACGTGGGTTAGGGACATCAGTTACTGCTTCAATCACCTCTGGTAAGTTTGTCAACCCCTCTGAATCGATTTTGTGTCCCAAATAATTCAGTTCCGATTGAGCAATTCTACATTTCCCCAGACCAAGCCTGGCCCCAGAATTTTGTAAGGCTGACAACAGCTGATTAAGACTGTCGTCATGTTGTATTCCCTTACCACTCACCAGGATATCGTCATAAAATGGTTCACAATTTTGAATACCAGATGTTAAGCTAACCATTAGACACTGAAAAATTCCTGGACTGCTAGCCAGGCCAAATGGGCATCTTAAAAACTTAAATAAACCCAAAGGCGTGTTAATAACTAGCGCTTCTTGTGATTCCGGGTCCAACTCCATCTGAAGGAACGCATCCTTAAGATCGATCAGACTGAATGTATCGCTTCCAGAGAGCCTGCCAAACAGTTCGGCAGCAGTGGGGACTGGGTAAAGGTCTGTTTCTAACTGTGGGTTAACAGTGGTTTTATAATCTCCCACAATACGAATTTCACCATTAGCCTTGTGCACAACCACTATAGGAGTGGCCCATTGGCTAGTGCTAACTGGCTCCAGTACTCCCATCGCTACCAAGCATCTGATTTCAGCATCAACCTTATCTTTCAAAGAGAGCGGGACAGGTCTTACTTTCCTGTAACCAGGCACAGCACCAGGCTTAAGCTTTATCTTTGCTTGAAAATCTCTAAAACAACCCAACCCTGGTTTGAATAATTCAGGAAATTTTGACGTTAGAGCTTCTGGTGTAATAGTTGCTCTATTGATTTCCATTGCTTCTTCTTGTTGAAGCCTTTTAATATGCCTTAAAACCAAAGGATAAAACTGTTTAAGGTCAAAATCAAAAATAGCAAGCCAATCTTTGCCCATTAAAGGCACCTGCTCATTTTTTGATATTAGAGCCTGAACCTGTTCAGTCCTGTCACCTATCTTAACCTCAACTCCGATATAACCAAAAACCTTCTCAATTTGTCCCGTCCACGATTTTACAAAGATGTTAGTTTGCAAAAGTTTACAATCCCCAAAATGAGCTTTGTACCAACTAAAAGGCAATATGGTTGCATCACAACCACAGTCAGCCTCTAGTGGCAGTTTAATACCATTAATTGTACACTCGACCGTCCACTTCTCTACCTTTAACGAATTGATGGTCAAAACGTTATTTTTCAAGTAATCGTCCGATTCAGAGCTTTCGCGATCTTTGGAACTCTCACTAGATGAATTCGAATCCGAATCCTCATCCTGTTGTACCAGATGGGCTTTGTTGTTCTTATAACCGTATCTGTGTTATTTACCACTACTTTTTGGGCGCAGCTTGGTTTCTGTAGGTTTAGACGAACTAAACTTGTTGTTAAACTGTTTAGATTTCTTACAAACTGCTTTTAAATGGCCCTTTTCGTGGCAACGGCCACAAGTGTAGTCTTTAAAACGACAGCGGTTTCTCCCATGACCCTTTAAGCCACAGCAACAACAAATCAAATCTCTAAAAGTAGAGTGTTTAGACGAATGTTTACTTTTTTGTTTAGAGTGAGCTACAAAATTCACATTGCTAGATCCGGGTTTGAGCTCTAACTGGTTTAAATCTGCTGCCTCCAGTGAGAGCGCAAGCTCAACAGTAGCCTGCAAATTAAGCGTCTTCTTAATAAGTTCACGTTGTAAAATTGAACTGTTAACACCACCGACCACTCTATCTCTGATCATCTCTTCCTTAATTTTACCGACAGCGATGCTATCATAACCGCAATGCCTTGTTAGCTGTTTCAATGCATCAACGTATTCGGCAATTGACTCATTAGGTTTTTGAGACCTTTTATTAAATCTCAATCTTTCAGAGATTGTACTAGGCGCTGGTTCCACTGAGGACTCAACAGCCTTAATTAAAGCATCATACGTGATAGTTTCAACAGTAAGAGGGTCAATGATTCTTACTATTTTTTGAAACATAGAATCTCCAACACTAGCCAACAAAACATCACGCCTATCAGCATCCTTAATTTTTTTAGCCTTAAGGAAACATTTAAACCTCAAAATATACATGGACCAAGAATGTTTACTGGGTTCAAACTCCTGAAACAAACCATTTGGTTTTGCAGCCTCAGCTGCAGCTTCAGTATCACCTGGCATTTTGACTAAGCAAAATACTAACTAAATCAAGATTTATCAGAAAGTCTTTTATCTAATAACTTAATTTGCACAAGTTAATACCTAAGTTTATTATTGCGACACATAGTAACCTTTTAGGATTTTACAGCGATTCTATACTCAAAGCAGCGTTCAAATTTACAGCATACTCTCAGCTTATTTACTTGCATACTATTTTAAGCGGAATGAGCAACTAACCATTAACTCATTAATTACAAGCAATTAATCATTAACTTGTTACACCAAAATTCAACATCAATTTACGTGCTAGACGTCTCCAGCTTCAATTTAACGTCAAATTAGTAAGCTTTCTAGTTCGGAAATCACTAGATTAAATCTTTAAACCTTTAAGATTCTTTTGTTGCAAAACAACACAGTGAGCATCAAGACCAAGCAGAGAAGCAGACGGCCCAATGCCCACAACTAGTAATAAAGTTAATTGCTTTAAAACTAAAGGTTTTCTGCATATGGCACAATTCAAAGCATACACTAAATCCAGTCGCGATTTTTTCGACACTCCTTACCAATGTAGTTTAGTAGGAGATGCCGCAACGCGTCGCATTGACACAACCTTAACATCTAAGTACGGAAATAGTAATTACAATGAATTATACAGAAATAAGCACAATAATTCCCGGCAGTAACCTACATTTAGCCGGAATCCACCAACACAGCCACAAATGAGACCAATTTGGAATTTTTTTTTTTTTTCAAGTTTGTTCAAATCCATCCCCTAACGGTGGCTACAATTATCTGCCAAAATAATTGAAATCCATCTTACCTCAAAACTTGGGCAGAAGCTTGAAGTTGTCAGAGGGACTTTTAAACATTACAGCATGAGGTAGGCATGGGTACCTAAACCCTCGTCGCCAATTGATATGTATTTAGATTACATATTCTTTGCCACACAAGGCCTAACTGTTCTACCTTAACTAGAGGGAGAACAGTACTCAAGTTAGCAGTTGGTAACAAGTGATTTATTAAACAATTGTACAGGCTTAAATAACATTCCATTGATCACATGATATCATCTGATTGGTAGCTATCAACCGATAGCTACAAGGTTAACAATAACAACCAATCATATTCAAGGCAACCATAAACCATGTTAGAACAGGCAATAACCAATATATACAAAAGGTGCACAACCAGCAAAAGGCTGGGGATAAACCACAAACCTTTAACCCACCGACAATGGCACATTTTGCGATGTGGACTGCGAAATTATCTATTTGATACAATGCTCTTTCTTCTTTTTTTTAATATTAATTTCCGTTAAGGCAATTCATTGTCTGTTACTTTTCACGTCATTAACAGATGGCGTTCTACCAGGAAAACCTGGAAAACCGGGGAAATTCAGGGAACTTGATGAACATATACTGAAAGTCAGGGAATTTCAACATTTTCCAGAAATTTTTTTTTTTTTCAACTGTAAAGAATAGCAAATTCGTATTTCATTTTTTAGATCTAAAACCTTAAATTTACTTCAGTTAAAACTTCATGACCTTTTTGGTGCGTTTCTAGTTTTTCTCAGATTATGGGCTTCCTATTATCAATACCAGTTGGGGCAGCGTAATTTATCATTTTGCAAAACAATGCGATATAGTTATTGTGATTTGAGTGAATTGTGAAATTTTTTTCTGTCTTGTACTTAACATTTCTTCAACCAAAAAAAAAATCAGGGAAAAATGTCAGTATTGGTTTAAAAAAAAACCTGAAAAAATCAGGGAAGTTCATCATGAGTTTGGGAAGGCCACCCTGATTAATAAATGATTCCAATTTAACCTAAGACTCCTTGAATAATTCTAAATAAATAATTCTAAATGAATAATTCTAAACCTATTCCACTCTTTAGCAAAGTTCATGTTTAGAAGTTTTTCACATTTTTTTTTAATATTCCGCAATTAAATTTTGGATTTCTTTTTCCGTCATTTTCAAGGCAAATCACTTTCTTGTTTTATTATTTTGATTTCCTCCTTTACATTTTCATTTTCTCTCAGACAAATATTTTTCGTATTTTGAACCACGTGAATTTTATGTCATTTTTTTTTTTGCGTGGTCCTTTGCTTTCCAAAACAATTGTTTGCAAAACGGTGACGTGTCAATAATTTACGACGATTCTCTCACCATTTCAGTTTTGGAAACAGTGAGCCGTTTGTCGTAATTTTCTTCCGTTTTTTTTTTTTTTAATGCCTGGTCTCCGCCACTCTTGTATTATTATTATATTTGGTAGTTCGTCTTTATTTTAGTTTGAGACTGTATGTCCTTTTTCCACTAAAGAACCGTCGTAATTTACCGTCATAATTTACATCAAATTGTTTTGCAATTTTCTCCATGGAATCTCGTAAATTTCCCCCTCACGTGTATGCACTCCTGTAATTTTCAGTGTTTTATTACTTATGTGTTATTCTTGTTTGTGCTGTTCCAATTGAATGATATAATCATTTATTTTATTTTAGTATTTTCCTGTATTTCTTCCCCCAGACCTTTGTATTTCCCTCTTAATGTTTCGACTTCTTTCTTTATTTCGGAATTTTCCTTTTGCAATTCCTTTTGCAGTTCCTTTTGCAGTTCCTTCATTTTGTTTGCTATAGCTTCGAATTATTTCCTTATTCAAGTAAGTCGTTTACTTTTCGATGTATAATTTTGAAGAGCATTCTTTTTATTTCCTCCATTCCATCTGACTGCTTTTATCACTTGTTTGTTTACTTTTTTATGTTTGATTTTTATCTTCTTCCTTTTCTCTCACTGGTGTTTTGATCTTCGTGATCTTTAATTTCTTCCTCTTCATTTTCAATCTTTTTCTTTTTTTTGTTTTGTTTGCTGTTTGTTTGTTCCGTACAGTTTTCGCATTTCTAACTTTTGTTTTGACATGGCCGATTGTTCATTCCATCGTTGGTTTGCGATCCCAAGTTATGTTGTAAACACCCCCAGGTGTGAGTGCTTTATCGCATTTCTTGCACGACGTTTCTTGAATTCACAAGCTGTTTGTGTTGAGTTTTGCTGTCGATCAGTTTTGGTTCCATTTTTGTACTTTTCGATGCGAAAAGTTGTACTGGAGTTTTATATTCCAGTTTTCAGTTTCACTGTCATTTTCTGTTGAATGGTTCCGTCCGTTGGAGTCAATTTTTTGCGTTCGTTTATTAACACTTACACTTGCCTCTTTCTTAGGCCTCGCAAACGATTCTTGTAAGCTTGTTTTAGCTCACTCGCCTACTTTGTAGATCGCTTTTTCTACTCTCGTTTTGAACACCAGACCTTCGTTCACCATTTTTATAATAGGTTAGAGGAAGGGGCGTCGGACGAACGTCTAACTGGAAAATCGTCTAAACGGAATATCGTATAATGGAAAATTACCTAAACAGAGTATCGTATAATGGAAAATTATCTAAACGGAATATCGTATAATGGAAAATCATCTAAACGGAAATCGTATAATGGATAATCACATAATGGATAAACATCTAACTGCAGTTTCTGATGTTATATGTATAGCCGCAGCGAGCGAGGCAGGGACATTAGACGATTTTCCATTATACGAATTTCCTGTTAGACGATTTTCCATTGTACGAATTTCCAGTTAGACGATTTTCCATTATAAGAATTTCCTGTTTGACGAATCTCCGTTATACTGTGTACGTTCTTCCAATTATGCGATTTTTCAGTTAGACGATTACCCCTCGCCCCTTCTGTTTTGATTTTTTTAAATAATGAGTTATAAATAAATTCGCGATTTGTGTCTTACTCTTTTATTTCCGTTAAAGTTAATTATGTAATTGACCCAGATGTAATTGGGCCTACATTCGGGTGTGCAGTTTGTTTTTCTGTTGTTTAATTTGTGATAGCAAGTATGTTTTAAGTCCTCTGGTACTAGCATGAGTGCACAGAGTGTTTGGTTAAAGGTAGGGGATCAAAGGAGAGATAGATGTTCTTTTGTTTTCAGTTGTGTTTTCCATGCAATATAAATGGCGGTAGTGTCAGATTGGCCATCAGCGCTAGGCATTCTGGGAACCTGGCGCAAGCGTGAAGGCCAGCTGTGACAGCTAGTGCTATCTGCAACTTCTGTTGCAGCCGGCCTTCCCCATGCGACCGTTTAGTTTTGTTGCTATCGTTACTGTGAAGGAAATCCGGTTGTATCGCTTGTATGAAGAATTTATCATACTACTCTGGCGTTCAACTGAAATGAATCTTCGGTCTAGCGAGTGGGCGTTTTGGCTGCTCGTATACGTTCCTCGTTGCGTCGAGTAATACCGTGCGTCTCTTTTCCTTGACAATATTTAGCACTGCACGAAAAAGAACCCGTGGGAAGGACAGTTTGGATTCCATCAATTTCAACGTAGTACACAACCAAAAACCTGTTTGTATAGTTGGATGAGCAGAGACAATTTACCGTTATGTGGATAGTATTTTGTCATAGGGATTTTTTTCAAAAGTATTTTGCCACCACATAGCGTACGCTGTTATCAGGGCCACCCTAGAATCACTGGGCAGCAATTCAGTCAGGGGAAAGAACAAAAGAATTCCATTTTTTTTATTGTTAAACAAAATTCCACTTTCGCGTTCGCACCCCCCCCCCCCCCCCAAAAAAAAATTGAAAAAATCGCCATCTTGCAATACTCTATCTCGGACCCAACGTTCAGAACTGTTCCGACACCATTTTTGGGAAAGTACTACAGAATCACCTTTTTGCCACATATCTACTATTTTATTTTGCTCTGATGGGTGTGGTTGGGGTGTGGGGCTGCGCTCGCCCCACACACGGTCATCCCTGGCTGTCACACCTAACTCCATGCAGGTGCAGTGCTAAATAAGATCAATCGAGTATACAATGCCTAGTCCCTATGTACTCGTCGGCAATAATAAATAAAAACTAATAAAGCATTATTCCGTTATCAATATTGAATATACGCTAGTATTTAACGAGAAGTACAGAAAAAATATTATATGAATGATACTCATACATTTTAATTTTTTTTACCTTAGAAACAGGCACCTGCAAATTAAAAAAAAAAAGATAAAGCACCGTCGGAAAAAAGGGCAAATAGCAAAATTGTCACTGGAAGATGCAAATAAAAGCAGGCTCATTTATGCATTCATAGGTCTAAATAAAGCAGTAAATAAAAAAAAGCAGTTCTTATTGAGCTAGGAAAGGGAAAATCAGTATTGCAGTCCCCGAATAGAATTTCTTTTAGTGTTTTTTTTATTAATTTTAATTAATCTTCTTCATAATTCTATTTACCTAAAGGGCATTAAAAAATAAGGTGGGGGAGGGAGAGAATGCAGTGAATGGTGTTACTGTTACAATGGATATGTTTCATTCAGAATCAGAATCAGAATCAGAAATGGCTTTTATTGCATAGTATATATACATGAAACAAGATCTTGTGATAAGACCGAGGTCTTTTTTACGCCAAAGGATAAACGTCAAATAAATCAATGCAAATTGAAGCAAGACACATAGTAAAGACTTAACCATATGACAAAAACAAAACACGTAAAAACAAAACATGACGAGGATGTATGGGAACATGACAAGGAAAGCAAGGAAACATGACAAGGAAACATGACAGGACAAGGTGGGGACAAACAGAACGAAGAGCACCGACAGAAACAGAAAAAGAGAAAGAAAAAAAAAACTATGAAAAAGAAAAAGAAAGAAAATTTATAATTTAGAAAATTTTGATGACTCTCTACGAAATTACAGTGGATGCATTTTTCAAGGTGTATGTAAAAAGTTCTTTCCGAAAAGAGTGAAGAGTGGTGGCAGATTTAATATTTGTAGAAATTTGATTCCAGATTGGAGTAATTCTGCCTTTCAATGATCGTTTACTTAGCTCAGTGCGATGGAATTCATAATGAAGTTGACCCTGCTGTCTAGTGGAGTGAGAATGGACAGAGGAGTTGCGGACAGCCAAACGATGACCAATGTTATTGCTTTCCTGCTTAAAAGCATAAAGACACGTTCTGAATGAAATCAAATCCGGTAAAGGTAGAATTTGTAGTTGTTTGAACAAAGGCAGAGAATGCTCCCTGGATGAACGGTGACAAATAGAACGTACAACCTTCTTCTGGAGTTTAATGAGACGCCCTTGATTGGTTTTGCTAGTGTTCATCCAAGCAAGAACACAGTAATTTAGGTATGGATAGACAAGACTGTAGTACAGTAATTTTAAAGAGGAGGATGACAGCACAGGTGATAATTTATGAATTACTCCGACGCTGCGAGATATTTTCTGAGCAATGACACCAACATGATCATTCCATGTGAGGTGTCTGTCAATATAGAGACCCAGGAATCTAGTTGAGGATACCTCTGTAATCTCATTTCCATTAATAAGAAGTGGTGTGTCTCTAGAACATGGCTTTTGTCTCGGACGGAAGATAATAAAGTTAGTTATTTGCAAATTTAAAGAGATTCTGTTTGAGTTCAGCCAAATTACTAACTTTTGAAGCTCAGCATTTACAGCTCTTATGACATCAGACAACTTCTTTCCTGCAAGATATAGCGTGGTATCATCAGCAAATAAGATGAATTTCAATAAATCAGAAACTAATGGAAGATCATTTATGTATATAAGAAACAGGAGCGGTCCAAGAACTGACCCCTGTGGTACGCCACACTTAATTTCAGCAATTTGTGATTTGGCAGATGCAAGTTCAACATACTGTGAGCGATTAGTAAGATAGCTACGGAACCACTTACTAGATAATCCACGAAATCCATATTGATTTAATTTCTGAATTAGGATGTCATGATTAACGGTGTCGAATGCCTTTTTCAGATCAATGAAAGTCGCAATCACAAACTTATTCTCTTCTAAAGCCTTAATGACATCTTGACAGAACAATAGAGTAGCTGATTCAGTGGATCTACCTGACCGGAATCCAAATTGATGGTCACTTAATATGTTATTTTTGTCAAGAAAACTGTACCTTCTTTTATAAGTAAGTTTTTCAATAATTTTTGAGAAAACAGGCAAAATTGATATGGGACGATAATTATTCATAATCAAGCTGTTACCACCCTTAAACAGTGGGATAACACGAGCTATTTTAAGTTCATGAGGAACAATTCCCTGTTCAAAGGATAAATTTGCGAATTCTGATAATGTTGGTGCTAAGACATCAGCAACACTCTTTATTAAATTCAACGGAATTTGGTCACTACCTACAGCTGAAGTGGGGGATAAACTCTTGATTACCGCAGAAACTTCAGTCGGAGTGGTTGGAGCAAAGAAAAAAGTGTTAGCATTATTGAAATCAGAGGTGGATGCAGTTGTCAATTCTGGCGTTGGTATAGATTTGTCAAGGGCAGGACCAATAGAAACAAAAAAGTCATTAAAAGCCAAAGCAATTTCTGACGGATTAGTGACCTTTTTATTGTTGAGCAAGATTGCAAGAGGACATGATTTTTGTTTTTTAGACCCAAGCAGAGAATTAATCACTTTCCATGTCCCCCTGCAATCATTAGCAGAAGCAGTTAGCAACTCCTGGATGTGTCCTTTTTTGGCTGCCTTTATAACCTTGACATGTATCCTGTTGTAATCACGATAGATTTGATCATTCAAAGTTGAGCGATTGTGCAAAAACTTCCGATACAGATTCGCCTTCGTAGAGCAGGATTTAAGAATACCTTGGGTGATCCAAGGACTGGACTTACTTTTGCAGTTCGGTTTATATGGACGTAAAGGGAAATGGGTATTAAACAGACGTTGAAGCTCTGTAAGGAAATAACTATAGCAATATTGGGCGGATGATTTAACTGCGGGGAGAAGGTTCGTATTTGATAGGGAAATATGAAAGTCAGCGGTAGCGTTAGGAGTAAAAAAACGAAATGCTTTTGTAGGAGGCTGCTCAGGAAGAGAGCTGTTCATATATACAGTATGAGAGGTTATTAGATGATCGGAAATCTTGTTGGTAAGTACAACAGAGAAGCACGGGTCTACGAGATTATTAGAAAGAATGTTGTCTATAAGAGTTGCAGATGTGGTAGTTATACGAGTAGGTAGCCTAATAGTGGGCGCGAGACCTGCACTTTGAACTGTATCCAGGAAGCTAGAAACCTGCTTGTCTGATGAATAGTCAAGAAGATTTATATTGAAATCACCAAGAATATAAATTAATTTATTTTCTTTCGTAGCCTGAGCCATAATATGTCGAAATGAATTCTCAAATTCAGCAAAATTTCCGTGCTGCCTGTATACTACGCCGATTAAAATATTTGTTTGATTGCAGCGTTCAATCTCAACGAATAAAGACTGTGCAACATATCTGCTCACCGTTAACTGCAGGTCTTCCCTCATTTTGAAATTTAGTGAAACATCGAGATATAGCATGACACCACCATGATCATTACGTTTTTTCAGGTTATTGCATCCGATGTTCCTAACTAAAGCCATTCAGAGAGAATAAATCCTCCTGTCCATTCTCGATCCAAGTTTCCGAAATAGCAATAACATTTGGCATGCTTTCAAAGCCTGAAACGAGCATTTCAAGTTCAGAAAAGTTGGCATTCAGACTCTGTGCATTAATGCCCATTAAAGTAAAAGAAGTGCCTAAAGAGTACGAATTAATGGTTTTAGAAAGATCATTAGCTGAGCAGTAGAAGTCATTCCTAAGTTTACAGGATGGTAGGTTACTATCAATATCAAATGAAGCAAGAAAATCAAGATCTGCTGGTTCACTACTTTCTGTGAAAGACATAAATACACATACACAAACACAAATACACAAATAACAAAGACTTACTACAAGTAGCTAGGAGGGAACAACGAGTTTGAGGAGGGAAATGGGTGGGAGGGACAGATAGGGGATGTCTGCAGAGAAGCGGGGGTATATACAGCTAGAGCGTAAGTGTAAAGCCTAAGGCTTTTACAACAGATCATACAAATAAGAATTCAAATAACAGTAACACTAAAACATATCCTACAGGGATTTCAACAGTAATAAAATTAAATCTAGGTTGGAAAACGTGATCAATAACAAATAGGTTGCATAAGACATGTGTGTGTAACAATTTTGTATGTATGTTAGGATAGATGGAGAGTAAGCAAATATAGGAATAAATATCTGATAAATTTAGCACAAAACCAAAAGTAGGATGGATGTTTGCATTAGTAGCAAATCATGGAAGCTTGGACAGCTTGCCTAGACTGTTAGCACCAATTTAACCGAGAAGTCCTGAGTATTCAGCAACAATAAAATACATAATTAGTGATGACAGGCTCTGTAAAATTGGAGACTCTTGGTGAGTAAGCAACTTTTAATCAATGTCACTTGGACGCCGAATTTGCCTTATACGACCAGAAGCAGATCTCATAAAAATCTTCCCATCCCTAGACCAAACGCATTTGAAGCCATACTTTTTTCCAGCAACCTGTAGAAGGTCTTGGTTTTGCCTTGTGAGATCCTCTTTAATCACAAGTGAGGTGCCTTTCAGTTTTTTCCTGTTTTTAATGATTTCCACTTTGGTTTCATGGGTTGTAAGTTTCAGAATAATAGCTCGTGGTTTATCTTTTGTGCCAGTACGACCAACGCGGTGACAATTGTCTATATCTGTAGGCTGGAGTGTTACGCCTAATTTTTCTTTGATTAGATTGGCAGCTACATGTTTTGTTACTTCATTTTCTGCGTCAGGCACTCCAAAAATCCTAATAGAATTTTTGCGAGTGTACTGCTCTAGTTCATTGACGGTAGTAGAAAAATCTGCCTCAACTGAATCAAAACGAGACTGCAATGAATCCATCTGTTTCTCTACAGCGTGAATTTGTTCAACGTTAAAATCTATTGCCTGTTTAAGTTCATTGAGCATGGCTTCCGTTACAGATTTAACAATCGTTTGCGTAACAAGCTGCACGAATTGTTCTGATTCAAGCGCTTTCTTGATAGAGGATTCAATGAGCGAGGTTAGCTCTGCGGTTTCCATGGTGACAACGTGCGGGAAGAGCGTGCTTACGAGCAAGTTATGAGCGAAGAGCTGGAGCGGTTAGGCTTAACAGGAACACGATATCAGCAGAGCATTAACACTTACTGCATTGGCTGTTCAGACATGGTGCATATGAAGTAAATGGGTTGTCCAGCTGCCTCATATCCATAAGTGACTAATCCAATAATACGAGATAAACAGAAACATTAAAAAAATGCAGACATCCCCTTGGCCACGTCAAGCATAGTCGGCCATCTTGCGTGGATCATAGTCGGCCATCTTGCCATCTTGCGTGGATCATTGGTGGTCCCATTCCAGCGTACTCTCTAAGAATTTCCAGAGGTATATCGAAGACAAAATACTGTGTGTGGATTGGGATGGGAGGCAAATTTTGTTTAAAAAAAATTATTTAGTCCATAGAATGAGGCTCTAAGTTCCATTTTTGTTGCAAATAACATGATCGATGATGGGGACTTAAACTTAAATCCGTCTGTGTGCCCTATTGTACGTCCAAATGAAACATGTACCCATGTAAATTTTTCTTGCGATAGTATAACTACAACTCTTAAAAAACTTAAGCCAAGTCATTCTTGCGGACCTGATGGCTTCTCTGCTTTTCTTTTTAAACAAATTGCTTTCGAAATTTGCTATCCTTTATCCATGTTGTTTAAGCTCTCCTTCGCCCAGAGTCGTCTCCCTGTGATCTGGAACTCGGCCATTGTCATCCCGATATTCAAGAAGGGTTCTCCTTCTGATCCGCAGAACTACAGGCCAATCGCCTTGACTTGCGTAGCTTGTAAAATTATGGAATCAATTATCAGGGATGAAATTCTTATGTTCTTCGGTAAGCACCCTATTATTAGCCAAGACCAATTCGGCTTTATCCCGAAACGGTCCGCAGTTCATCAGTTACTCCTTGTCCTCGACCAGTGGACCTGTGCCCTTGATATTGGTATCCCATCAGACACCATTTATTTCGATTTTAAGAAGGCTTTTGAGTCTGTAATCCATCATAAACTTCTATTTAAGATTCAAATATGTGGCATCGGCGGCAGTCTTTGGGGTTGGCTATCTGCTTTTTTACAAAATCGCACACAGCAAGTGTCTATTGGTGGCTCTCTCTCTTCACAGGTGAAGGTTCCTAGTGGTGTCCCTCAGGGCTCGGTCCTCGGTCCCTTACTCTTCGTGATATACTTAAACGACTTAACTTTTAATAATGTCAATACATTCGGATACAAGTTCGCAGATGACCTAAAAATTGGGGCTGCAAATGTAACCACATTTCAACAACCCGATTTAGAAGCTGAAATCCTGAAGGTGGTTAGTTGGTCAAATTCCTGGCAGTTACCACTCTCGACTCATAAATGTTTATCTTTTCATGTTGGTACACATAACCTTTGTCATAGTTTTCAGTTGGAGAATGTAACCTTGCCTTCGGTTGACGAAGTACGAGACCTGGGGATCTGGTTTACCAGGAATCTGAAGCCTTCATTACACTGTCTGAAAATTAGTGCTTTAGCCTTTCGTCGCTTAGCAATTGTCAATAGATGCTTCACATCTGGCAACACAAATACTAGAATCCAGGCTTTTAAGGTGTTTGTTCGACCATTACTCGAGTATGCAACCCCGGTGTGGTCTCCTAGCCTATTAAAGGATATCGACAAAATTGAGTTGGTACAGCGCCGCTTTACTAAGAGTCTACCAGGCTTGCGCAACATCGATCATTTAGAACGCCTCCAAAGGACTGGCCTCGAATTACTCGAGTTGCGGAGAATTAAGTTTGATCTCATCCTAACGTACAAGATCCTGCGCGGTCTCATCTCTGTTGATCTCCCTTTCTTCGATAAAGCTCCAAACGGTCAAATGACTAGGGGACACCCCTGGAAGTTATCTGTGCAGGGCTCGCACCTTAACTGTCGCCGAGATTTCTTCTCGGTCCGTGTCGTCCCAATTTGGAATGCCCTTGGTGCTGCGACGGTTAATATGAACACGTTAACTGGCTTTCGTAGAATGCTAAACAATGAACCACTGCATTCCTACCTCAAACGACCATCTTTACCTTGATTTTGGCCCGAAGAACAGTCATGTTTCCCACTCTCTTGTTGGTCCGGTGTTAGTGGTTCAACACCCTTCCGGTACCTACCACGTTAATTGTGGTGAACATTATTTATTATTTATTATAGAATTCCAAGCCAGGTTTTCGTTTAAAATTTCGCCATTGTGTTTTGTGTTTCCTTTACCGATGTGTAACTTACTCGTATTTGCTTAAATTTTGTTTGTAAAATGTGTGTGTGTGTGGAGGGGGGCGGGGAAGACAAAACCTGAACACACACAAGCCTATTGTTTTTACAAGATTTTCATCTTGATAGTAGACGTTATTAGCTACAGCTCATCTGTCTATGAGGGTGCAATTCAAATGATTGAATCCTAAAGAAGCTTTAGCAGCCTAAGGGCCGAGTGAGTATTGAATAGGGAGGGGAGCAAAGTTAGAATGGCTCTCCCCGTTCTAGACTCATGTAAAAAATCCTACCTCCACACACAAACTTAGGCTTGGTTTACCGTGAAGAAAACATGATGGAAGCCATGTATATTGTGATAAATCTGGAGATTAACATTTTTATTAACACGAAATAAACATTACCTTGTTTTTACATTAGCAATTTTCCCCCTTGCTGGAGCCCCTTTTTCCGTAGAATAAAGTTGTCATCCCTGCCGAGCTCGTACCCATTGCACATGTCCGGAACTGGGCCTGCTTATATAAGCGGAACGCAGCGGATCACAATCATCTTTCTTCTTAGGGCATCTACCGTGTGTGGTTGCTCCTGAAATCCTTATGCCACGTTCCGGTCCAGGCATTCCGCCAAACCTGTTTAGTTCCATGGATTCACTTGTTCTTCTGGCTGCTGCAGACTTGTCGCATGACTCCGTGTTCGTGTCCTCTTCTCCTCCTGTGATTTATGATTCTACTACGAGCCGTTCCGGTGAGCGTTCCGTTCCTTCAGCTTTATTCCCTGCCCGTTCCGTTCACCTTTCCCAGGCTGCCCCGGCCCGGCGTTTCGGAAGGCCTGTCTCTGCTAAGCCGTTCTGGACATGGTGCTTCGCCCTCCGCCATCAGCGGTTGTTCCGGCGTTCCTTTCCTGCTTCCCGGAATGTGAATTGTGGAGCTCCTTTCGACACGTAGACCCTAGACGTGGTCGCTTCATCCCATATTGCCAACTGCAGTGATCTCAAGTCCTCTGGGGGCACCGGATTGCCACTCTCCGGCGTAACAGGCCTCAGCTTCCATGCGCCTCCCTGTGCCCATATCGACGTCCGGCACACGTTCTGCGTTCCATCTGCCAATCCTGTTGGCTGCTGGTTTCCGGACATTCCGCAACCTCCACAAACTGTTTTCTTGGGACTTCATCTACCTCGCCTCTGACTGATTCTTCCAGTCTCTGCTGTCTTGAACTGGCATCCCTCAGTGGTTTTAATTCCGAACATTCCCCGGCGCGTTCCGGGCTTCGTTCGCCCGACTTCCTCCCGTTCTTCTTTTCAAGCGTTCCCTGGTATCACTCCACTTCCAGCTGGTGATTCTTCCGCATTGTCCTGCTCTCTGAAGCTCGGTCGTTCTTCCCGACTGGATTATGTTTCCTGTACGTGGACATTAACTCCACCCATCTCTCCATGATGCTACGCTCCACCTGGATTGAACGGAACGCGAATGTCTCGTTCCGCCCATGTTTTCTCGCCCAACAAGTATCTCTGCGGTGTAACGTTCCGCCTGGCTCGGATGGAACGCCAATGGTTTCTTTTTTTTCTGACGCAAAATATTGTGAATACCTTGTTTGCTCACAGGTCACTGTGTACAAAGGTTCTCCAGCCAAAGAAGATGTCGTTCAACTATCCCCCCCCCCACACACAAAAAAAAGGAGAGAAAATAAAATACAAACACATCATGAAGAAAAGAAAACAGGACACACTCGCCAGAGTGTTTCTATTTTTCGATTCAGAACGGTTTGGCTCTTATCGAGACGTCACCATTTCGTCCTTTCCGTCCTTCCTGTCTAACATGATGTTCCATTCCGTCCTTCCCTCTACACGGGGGTCTACGGACGACAGCCCGGTGTTTGCATCTGCATTCATAGGTACACGGAACAGGTAAAAGATGGGGGGAGGGGGGGGGG
>JAHWFP010151890.1:0-22631 GCA_023313725.1 Lithobius niger | reverse complement strand
GTACGCAAGACGTGAAAATGTGATAAGGGCCATTCGGTAAAGGAATGCTAATCGAGCTAATACACTGAAACCCTCTTCTTTCCTGTCCTCCCTTTGACCCTTAGTGGACACGTCCCGTGCTGTTCTGACTCTGCATGTAGTAAATGGGTCAGTTTAAACCCATGTAACCACACGTATACAAGTCTTAATGTTGTTCCTAGTCATGTAACTTATTTTCTGGTTATTTACCTAAAATTCGAGCGGCATGAACACAAATTAGTGTGTCCCTCATCTTTACCTGGCTTGCACCATTACCCCAGAGCGATTGCAAGTGTTTAATGAGTAAAGTTAAGCGCATCCGACTCCCAAACCACCTCTGTACAGCGAATCCATTTTGTATCGCGAGATGGGAGAAAGCGCCGCAAACAAGGGGTGTTGAAAGACCCGTGGAAGCCACAAGGACGTGATGTGCATCCCTCTGAAGAGGTTTCAAGTGGTCATGTTAACGTAGTTAATGTCATGTGAGGAATAATACTCTTGTCAACAGTTTATATAGTTCGGTTTTTAGCCCTATACCTACTATAAACGATGCATTTGTGTAGAAACAAAGAACTTAAAAATACATAAAAGCATGAATCGTAGCATAAAGGGTTAATGAAGCAAACAGTTTGCATTAAAGACTGGACTTGTGAGAACACAAGATATGCCAATATGAGAAAGAACGAAACGACAACTGCCCCGATTGGCACTCGAGCCCAGGGCTTCCCGCGGACAAGACCGGGCGCTCTTAACCACTGCGCTACCGGGCTGGACCCTAGCTACAGGCTCCAGCCGAGCTTAGTAGCTGTTCAGCCTATCTCAGTGGTGACCTGAAGGTCACAAACAAACACGAGAAGGGAAACAACTTGCTTCTTGGCCTCCACACTAGAAATAATGCAAGCAGTAAATAAAGAATAAATCGCAAGGTAAAGGGTTAACAAAGCAAATGGTCTTTGTTAAAGGCATCAACAGCCTATGTAAAGTCGCTTAAAAAAAAATACCCGTAAGCCAGATATACTGATGAAAAAGAGTTTTTAAAAAAATACCGAATAGACAATGTGCTGCAGTGTTCTACTAGAGGTGTAGTTTTTTTTTCTCGATGCACGAATTGTTCAGAAACTCAAAAAGTAGAACTTGCGCAACATCTCGGGGCCACCAAGACTGACAGAGGGGAGCTTTTTACTGCAAGCCCAGGCCATCTTCAACACCCAGAGCCAGATGTGGGTAAGGGGTTATCCGGCCTTGGGTCCAAACCTACCGAATAAGAGGGTAGCACAACTCATTGGTAACCTTACCAACGGTTACAATAGGGAACTCAAAAACCAGTACTGTATATTTATTGGTTGAGAGGGATCGAATTTTTTAAACTGCATTTTGAAATTTAAACCAATTTAGGCAACGGCTAGTGCACGAATTTTACAAAATTTTACAAAATTGTGAGGACAACATCCATTACAAACTCGCCAACTTGTTTTGCTTTGGCCTTCGTGACAGCATACAGTTCTGGTAGAAGCTGAACTCTTCCAGGATTTAATTCTCCACTGGGTTACCAGTGAATGCCCGTTGAATTCCCCAGGCCAGTATCGTCCTGCCTTTACTGGCCGGTATCCATTAACCCCCACCGGGATATCGGTAAAGGCCGATAAATTCCACGGGCAGGGTTCGTCCGGCCTTTACTGCCCTGCATCCGTTGGTCCCAGCAGAGATCTTGGTAAAGGCCCGAGGTGATCCACGAAAACGCTACCACGGATCAGTTGTTCTCAGGAGCCCAGCAGGATTTAAAGTGTTAGGTTTGCAAGTCTGACAAACTTCGCAACTGCGTACGAATCTACAACATCCTTCAACTACTAAACCATCCAACCAACTCTTGAAGCTTATGGGCTCCCAATCTTGATGAATTAATTGCTGCAATCGTACAGTGACATAGTATTTTTGGAAAAAAACTCTTTATAACATGCTCCAAATAGGCTTGCTGAAAAAATTTAGGAAATACTGTTTTCTAGATTTTAAGAAAATTTGCTGCAAATTGTAGTTCAGCGCGTAAAGAATTTATAATTTTGATTTAATTTCGCGTTGATATTGGTTCCGTAAAGTGGCTATACAATTTTGTTTCATTTCGGGGTTGATATTGATTTCGTAACCGTATTTTTTTATTTTCAGAAATTAACATTAAATGCTGAAGAATTACGAGCTCTGAGAGAATGCAACCGTGAAAGTTTCTACTACAGGTGTAAGTTATTGATAATGTTCAGACTGTGCGTTCATTAAAATGTCATAAATATCTTTCAGATCTGAAGACCCCTTGGCAGCTATCCAGATATTCCATTTTAATTTCGAAGTAAAAAAAATTTTTCCAACATTATTATTTTTATTGTTATTTTGCATTTGGGTAGTTTGGCTTAAAATGAAAGATTCAGAAAACATACCGGTTTTCAGAATATAGATTTTTTTTGTGCAGGGTGGTCCATAAAAAATACAACAGCAAAATATTTTAAGTCTAAACTTTTTTTGTTACCACCCTCCAGAACAGCACGGGTCAGATGTCTAATAGAAAGGGTAGTTTTGAAAGTCCCTGTACGGTTCTGGAGGGGGCTAACAAAAAAGTTGAGAATTAGAAAAACTTTGCTGTTGCGTTTTTATGGCCCACCCTGCACAGTGTGTGTTATAGCTTACTTTAACAAATCTTGGTAATCTGTATAATACTGATGTCATTAAATACGCCGTAGTAAGTGTGGAGATTGTTTCTCAAAATTTTTGAATAAAACTGTGTTTGTACTCTACCTGGAAAAGCACAAAAAATCTGGAGTTTAATTTAAGACTTTTTCTAATCCAGTCAAGTAGGGAAATTTTGACACCGTCAATATTGGATTGAAAAAGCCTGACATTTTCTCAGATCGTAATTTTCAAGAAATCAAATTGGAAAATATTTTCGTCAAAATGTTTGTTGCCGTGAGTCGCCTTGGAGAGTCTTTGTTCTTGCAAGTAAAAAATTGCCTGCGTTCCTTCAGCCAAAAAAAAGGTACAAATGGTGTATTATGGCCAGAGTCTGAGGTTCTCTTTGGTTATAATGAACTTTCATAATTTACGCTCAATCTCAAAACAAGGAACACGTTTGCTGTGTTTTGCGAAATTTTGGCAGTTCTTGGTGGAGGAGTTTTAAATTGTCTTCTTCAGGCTACTCGAAACCAAAGGTATCCACTGGTTTCTAGCAGCCTGACAAAGACAGTTGGATGAAATTTAAAACACCTCATCAAGAAAACTCAAAAATTTGCAGAAAACAGTAAATGTGTTCCTTGTTTTGAGATTAAGCGTCAAGTTTGGAAGTTCATCATAATGTTAGTGAACTCTTATCAATATCAACGTTTTCACGTTTGTAAAGTTATCTTTTGTATCAGATTGTTCCATTTTAATTGTTAACCTTGGCCCCTTTTGAATTGGTAGCCTTTAAGGTGCCCCCCCCCCCAAAAAAAAAATTGCCATTCAGTTTAGTGCTAAGCATGATGGGCACAATTTAAAATACAGAGACTGAAAAGTTGGATGGATAATTGAACTACCATGCTTCGAAGAGGCCCTGAATTTGGTTTAGATTAGAACGTATGAGACCTGATTAAACTAAAACGAGTATCGACACATTATTACTTGTTTGTTTGGAGTTTTGTGCACCAACAACCTGCTTCAGGGTGGAAGAATGCAAAACGTTGAATACACAAGCCGTACTTCAAAAGTTAAATCCCGCGCAAAAACTTTAACGAGGACAGATCCGTAAAACTAAAGTTTGCTAGCCACGACTGCGTATACTTTTTATAATTACAAAGCAGTGAAGCCAAATGGTTACAGTCATGCCTCGAAACGAAAGTGAATTAACATTTCAGTTGACAATGGCATTCTTGTAAATTGACGTCTTGCCAGTTTCCAGCCAGCTTAAGGATCAGTGATACGTTCGCCGAATATACCCTGTCTCGCCTCACAAATAGCCCACTGTTAGGATTGCAGGAGAGCCTACATGTTACAAGCCGAATCAGATTAAATTGGAGCCGCACAGCGAAGCATATTCTCTACTACGATTTAGGGCAGCAAGAGAATACCCATTCCCCACATATCCCCTCCATGGGTGGCAGGGCATAGGCAAGCGATGTCATCGACTTGCAATCCATTCAGTTGCCAGATGTGAATTCCCAAGTTTTGAGCTAAATGCAAATTTCATCCCAAAATCTGGTACTGGAGTGCCCAAAAAAAAATCTTTGGCATGCAAAAATAAAATGTAAGCAAACAATGTAACCACCTGTTTTAGCATTGTAAATCGTGGTATTTAGCACCAGAACTTGGATTTAACCTGAGTTGTTATTACTACTTTATTTTCGGCTGAAATCCGAAAATAACACTGACTTGGATTTAAACCGAGTTGTTTATAGTGTGCGCGGCGTATCTTGAGTCCTGCACTTACTTTGTGATCGGCTACGTCTTCCTGGAAGGGGTGGCTTTAACCGACGGCCACCATTGTTTTTGTAACTACTTTGGATATCAACAAGGCACTCTGCGACCAAACACGTACCATCGAGTATTTGTGTTCATTCTGGGGCTCAAGACGGTCCACGGATACTATAACTACACGTTATTTTTGGCCGAAATCCTATATTACATCCAGAGTTTAACCAAAAGAACTTGAGTATCATTTTTAACTACTGTACATCTGATTAAAGTCGGGACCGGATGTAGGAGTTTAGCAGAAATAACGAAGTTGACAACTCGGTTTAAGCCACTTAAAAAAAAGGTGGTTTTGGGGCATTTTTCTTAAGAAATCTGTGCGGGTGGGGACATTTTTTTGTTTGCCCTGTTTAGCTTTGTATTTGCAAGATTCTGTTTTTAATGATGAAGAATGGTAATTTGTATCTTCATCCCTCACTAAATCAGTTTTGATTTGTAGGCCTAAGTGCTATTTTTACGGCAACGGTTCTTTCTTCTCTTAAAAAAAAACAGAAGGTTATATAATATTTACTTACGTTTAATTATTACTCACAAAATATTTCTTGCAGTGGTCTTGGAAAGCTACTCCGTGCTGTCAAAATGGTTCAAACCTTGTCTACTGCAATTCCCAAGTTTTGAAAAATTTGTGTAATAGATATCCAATTTATCACTCCAAGAACTACGTATGAAGTGCATAAAAAGCTATTATTGGGAGTGGGGTGTAGCCCTATGCATCCACCGTATAGAGATGATGGCTAGTGTGACCACGCATTGATGCTTAACTTCTTTTTTATTTATTTTGTCTTGTAAAGGTTTGCCATTAGGTGTTGCAGCAATGTCGGTAACACATTTGGCAGTAAAATCAGGTATTGTAAATGAGAGCACAAATGACTATTTTGGCAGCTTTAACAACATGTTTGTGAGATTAATGCAATTTCTATCTTCTAGGGTATTTAAAGCCCAATGCAAGGTTTGGATCAGGTGTTAAAGTTTTTGGTGAGTACAAGTTCTCTTTTGGTATATTATAAGTTATAACAAAAGGAGGGGTGATGTGAATGGATGAATATTGCCTATTGGTGATATTTCTAAATTTCTAAGTTGGACAAACCGGAGGTCATGAGTAAAGCAAGTGAGTCGGCCACACAAGATAGCGGTGACTGGCAAGGATAGGCCTATTAGTGTATTAGGTCAGTTGGACCCGGTTATCCCGTGGGGAAGTTTGTCGAATTCGATTTCCACGTTGCCCAAATTGATTGGTGCCGAATTGCAGGGGGCGATTCAATATGCGATATTTACTGGAAGTAGAGAACAATGAGTTGTGTGAGCGTTATCACAGTGGACTAGTCCACCCACAGGCTAAGGGGATGGGGAGAGGCAGAGGTTGGCAAGAGTGTCAGGCCGTTTCTGCAAGGCTGGACAGACGTGAAAGTCAATGTAAGGATTTCGATGACAATCCTAGAGGGCCGGTGCGAGACAAGTGATATGAGCCGTGTGACTTGTCAGATGAAAGGTTCAAATCGCGGGACAAAAAGCGTATGAGTGATTCCTGTAGGCCAAAGAGTGTGAAATTGTGAAAGCCTTTGGAACCGCCGGGTTCGTCGTGTATGAATTCTCCGGAAGCAGTCGTAGTGAAACATCTGTTTTGGAAGTTGGGAGGCACCTGTATTAGAATGGTGAACAAACACTAGGATGTGCATTTGTCGGCTCGGAGCTGGATTCCATATGTGATAGGTACGTGGTAGGTGCCGCTTTTCAAATAAAGTTTTCAAAAAGTGATCCAATACTGCTGAAGGGCAAGGATCATAATACGTACATCGATAGAGTTTGTAGATACTACTTTGGTGTCGGCCCAGTCAGGCTTTTTGTGTGGTATTGCTGCCTATGCTGCAGGCGTTGCAGTTCTGCACTACGAACCTGGTGAATTATGGTAGCTCCTTGCAAAGCCAGCTTTCACAGGTATTGGTAGACACCACAACGTTGCAGCTACAAGCGTTGTTGATGATGAACAAAATGGGCAGAGACCGACTGAAGTTTGCATTCACGGATGAATTGTGGCCTGAACTGGTGGCACGTGACCCCACGTTGGCAGAATTGTTTGAATGTAGCCCCATTACAGGAACTGTTGAGAAAGGCCCAACAGGGGGTGGCTGCGACGAAGCAAGCGTAAGTTATACCAAAGCATAGTGCGTTGTTACCACGGGAGGTTTTGCCCACGGAGGGGTACGTAGAAAGAAAAGACCCAGGGAAGAAGTGGTGACTGGTAGTAACCCTTTGGGGGACCGGGCAAACGCTGCTGGGGCAGTTGATAGGGACCAGTTTGGTTTGTTTACTTGTTTTGCTAGTTTTGGTGGTGCGCAATGGGAGGTGTCCGAGTATTAGTGATCCGCTAGTGGTCAGAAGGAATGTTCTGTCCGTAGTAATCCAGGTAGCCGTACTGGGTAGTGTGGTGCTAAACATGTGCTGTCTGCAGTTGCGAAGGATATTGTATCGGACATTATTGGACATTGCGTCATGGAAGCACCGCATTTATGATTCGAAGTGGTTACGATGTAGTAAGTGGTGTAGTGTTGGGGGTTTGGACCTTGTATCAGCGCCAGTAGAAGTGTGCCTTAATTTTTTGGAGGAATTGTTCTCAGGCGGACTTTTATTTTGTAACATTGTCGGATACCTGGTAGTAATATCTTGATGGCACCAGGGGTGTGAGAACACAGCCCTTGGTTCGTCACTTCGTGAAGGTACTTTTTCAGAAGGAGCCTTCCAAGCCTAGGTATGTGGTGATTTGGAACTTTGCAATGGTGGCAAGGTATTTGTGTGCGTTGCGTCTGCCAAAATGGTTGGGTTTGAAGCTACTGTCTTTAAAAGTGGTTATGCTGTTGGCCGTGGCGGCGGGGAATAGGGCTAGTTAGCTGGCAGTGTTGTCTTTGGAATGGTGCAATATCCAGGAAGGAGAGGCCGTTTTTGTGGTACGGGAACATAAAATGGCGTATGTTAGATGGGGTGCCGTTCGTGATATTGCTATTAATTCAGCCTAACGAGAGAACAGCATGACGCGATCTGATATGTGGTGTTATACATTCGCCGCACAGGCCCACTGTGAGATGAACACTTTCGCGCTATCGGGGTGTGTCAGAGAGCGCCTTTTCTTTCTTACATGTGATCTCATTATCTGGAGTCATTTGCCATTCAACATCATGTAAAGCACAACGTCTCCCTTATGAACATTCAAGGGCCGTCAAACTCCAATATCATGCACTTAGTCAGCCGCGAGTTGGATGCAGTTCTTGAACGAGGATGGAAAGGAAACAGCAGTTTAATGCAGCCTTGTAATGTCCAGAGCCAACAATCAACACCGAAAGTGAGCTTGCCTGGTAAAAACCTGTGGCTACGGACACGCGCCAATTCAAAGGAGGAAAAATGTCGTAGTCAAAGTAGGAAGATGTACAGTAATCAGAGTTCGAATCAGTCCTTAAGAGAGCCTGAAGAAGACAGACGAAGTTTTGTCGAAAATTTGCAAAACTAAGGACCGTCTTCTTTTTGAAAATGAGCGAAAATTGTGGTGAAGATGTTATTAACGATCGTTGTGAGTTTCAAAGTAGTTCCAATAATGGATTTTTTATTGATCTCATTGCCCTGTAACGTAGCAAACTATTGCAAGGTTTTTGTTCAGTGCTTCGCATGGCAGGGATTGACACAGCTGTTTCAAGGGCACTCAGGTCTACTCTTGTTTTCAGTGAACCTGGAGATTAATGGTCACCACTTGACAGGTAACGGGTGAAGTCCGTTGTTGGCGATAAACATTTATCGACCACTTGACAATTTGGGGATTGCAGCAAGACATCTTTAAAAAAAAAAAGAAAAAACAAACTTCCTATAAACTGCAATTTGAGCCTGAAGATAAGCAGTTGCCAAAATCCACTTTTAAAAAAAATAATATTTCTTTCCAACCTCTAAACACTCAAAAGTCCCCCCCATCCCTGTCCGCATAACTTGGCCGGACTTTATTTTTAGCGTGCGTTACTGCCCACCTAAGCATCAACTGTCGTTAGATACTGAAATGTTTCAGCCAGTCTTGTAACAGTCCACAGCTAAGAAGCGTTAACTGCAAAATCTAGTTTAAAGAATTCATATTCACTTATAATTTCCATTCAATTTATATTTGTTAGTAACTGTTTATTTTGTCGAAACCACTACTCCCAACTTGTTAGGTAACTGTAAAACCTGACCTTCCGGTTTTAGTGATCAAACGGAAATCTGCTTCCGTTAGGCCTCAAATGGCGTCAGGACATAGTTGCACTCGTTGGAAAACTACTAAGACACAGCAGAATGACTAAAACAATGTAGTTTAAGCCAACATTTGCACAATTAAACTTTTTTGTATTGTTTTTAAATAATAAACCGAACCATTAAAAAAAGTGTTTAAAAGTTTAAACAATTTTAAGGTCCATCTGTGGTGATTCTAAGAAACCAGACTATAATAAATTGTTATCTTACTGCACGGTGGATTGATTTAAATCAAGCCGATTGAAATCAATAATTTTACCTTCCTTTAAATGTTTCAAGTAATTTTACTTTATCAAATTTCCGTTTTAAGTTTTAATTTCTCGTACGATCAGTGTCTGAGTGGAAGTCGAGTTTCTACAGGGGTTTCTGTTAAACACTGTTGTGGTGTGCAACATATTTTTAGTTCGGGAGACACAATGCGGGCCAGACGATACAACATGTTATTTTAATTGCAGAGGCAGGCTGGATATAGGGAGTCGGACGGCTGTATGCGGCCTTTGTGCCAAGGGTTGTTCAAGCCTGGGTTTAGCGAAGCAATCCTACCCTGTAGCAACTTCAACAGGGCAGTGAGAATCTGTATCATGATTGAAGTCCTCTCGCTATCAGAACTAAAACTATTAAATTCTCTGTTCCTATTCAATACATTTCGACCAAACTTGGTCAGACAGTCGATAGGTATAGAAGGTATATTTATACCAACTTTATGCAATTCCGTGTAAGAGTAAAAGTAGGGAGCCACACGTAAATTTGAAAACTGTTCACTTCTTGTTGTTGTGGTTCTTGTATGACACGGTTTCAGAAACACTACTGCACCTACCTAAAATCTGAAATAGATCTAAGCCAGACATTTCCTTGAGCTTCATCCTCACAGAGACCACTTTTTCGATTGGTTGAGCCATTCCGGAGTTACAGGATCCTGAACAATCAGTTTGATTGTTTTACATTGTTTTAACCATTGTAATTAGGGAACAACGCCACTTAGCAATACCCAGATCATTCTTCGTGCACGTGTTATGTCTTTGCTAAAAAGTTGATTGTTGATGGGTAAATGATAGAATCCGTGATTCAACTAAACGCATATAGTTTTAAACCAAACTAAACTACTTTGTTAATTTCGAGCCAATAGAATGGCATATTTATTTCAGAGATGAGCTGGATTGTTTCAAAGTGGACAGCAACAATCACTGCACACACACACACACACAGCAACAAACAATTTTGTAAATGAAAAACAAATTACTTACTGCCACAATGCATAGACTGGATTTTGTTAGTGGTGGCATAAAACAAGGTACATTGATTACAAACAAAAACGTCAAGTGTGCCATAAAAAAAAGGTTATATGATTGAAGTTTCACTTTACTTGTTAAAGTGTACACAGATAAAAATTTATGATTTTTAATTGAAATAAGCAAATGTACAATTGAGAAAATTGCATCTGTTTAAGCGCTCTTGTGCTTTACGAATCATATATTTTAAACGTAAAGCACAACAGCACTTGAACAGATGCAATTTTCTCAATTGTACATTTGATTATTTCAATTAAAAATAATCAATTTTTATCCGTGTACATTTTACCAAGTAAAGTGAAACTTCAATTATATATCCCCCTTTTTTACGGCACGCTTGACGTTTTTGTTTGTAATAATTTATTAGTTTGATACCTTTCGAAAGAGATGTTTTTGGACATACTGTACCGTAACTCACCGAGTTAATGTACAATGGGGTGTTTATACCCTTTTGCAGCTTCTAGAGGGGAGGGTGCTAACATGGTTCATAAAAAAAAAGGAGACAATCGACAAAACAAAACCCCATTCAATACTTCTTTGTATTCAAGTAAGTTATAACTTTTTTACAGGTATTTGTGTAACTTTTGATTTTTAGGTGCTGGCCTTGTTGCCTACTTAATAGGAAAATATTCATACCAAAGGCAATGTGCTGAAAAGTTGATGCAGCTACCAAACAGCTCCATAGGAGAAGCACTTCGACGGAGATATGGAAGGACCCTCCAAGAAAGGTTAGCACTTTCTAGCTGTTCATTGTGCCAGAAACGGAAAGATGAGACAACTCCTCCGACTGGGACTCGAACCCAGGACCTTTTGTTGGCTAGCTAAGCGTTCATCTTGCAGCTAAGCATTCATCTTGCTGGTGAACTTCTGTAGGAGGGATTAAAATATTATGATGACCGGACGAGGATAAAACGGCTAAACATCTGTCACCCTATCATCGCCATGTTTTAATCATCACGGATGACTGATGAAGATGAATCCCCCCCCCCCCACAAAAAAAAAGTTTTAACAAAATTTAAAAAAATATAAAATTTTCTTCCAACCTTGAAAATGTCACATAAAAGTAAAGGGCACATGCAGCGCTACAAAAAATTATTTAACTTATTTTAATGATTCAGTCGTTGGGACACTCGGCATGCCATCAACGCTTGTCTGACGAAATATGGAAGACTAGTTGAAAACCCGAGCAAAGTCTCAGGGTGCAGCTTTATAGGCCCTGAGTTATAAGTTTAAAAATCTTCCAAAAAATTGTTCAACACCACAAAATGAGCGCGCAATACTTGTCATGCTACTATGAATCTACTCGTCAGGAAACGTGCCCACTGCCCAGCCACATTGCACTTGCACTAGTCTCTTCCTCTCCTACATAACCCCCTCCCACCAAATCCTTTTACCCCTTGTTGCCACCACATTGCACCAGATTCTTCCCCTCCTACGCCACCCTCCCTCAAATTTTCTTGCTTCCCCCTCTGCCTCCTCTTCTTCCAGCCTCAAGCAATCTATCCGTGAGCTAGCAACATACGGGATCCAGGAAAATAACTGCAGAATTACAACTACACAACATTACGAGTAATCAATTTTCACCTCCAGATGGACACACCTAGCAGGTTATCACTTGTATTGGCCATCCTCATCGTCCTCTTTTATATAACCCTTGCAGATTAGGATGTTAAATGGAGCGATCTGTCACTTATGGGATACGAGCTCTTCCGAAAAACCGTTACTGGCTATACTATGAAATTATTCATCGTAAAATGGATTTAAAACTTTTTAAAATGCACACTTTCAAAACTGGAGACACTCGCGTACCTGCTAATTTTCTATAACTGAGCTGTTATCTTCATCAGGCACAATAAGGGTGGTTTTTCTGAACACTGGCTACATTTCTTTTGTTTACATTGTCTGCTTTCAAGTTCGAAGACGTACGCAAGCGTGGCCTCCGGTATTTACTGGGCCGATCTCCCACATTGTCGTTGATCTTCCACTCCGCCAGCAACAAACTGTCGAGTTCACGGTTTACTAGGTGCAACACATTAGGATTGGCTGGGCCTTGAAGATTCATTAGGGGGACCTTGTGTGCCGAATAATGCTGTATTGCAATCGATTCTAGACACCGAAGGTGATTTTCTTGCATTATTCGAGCACACCAGTGTCTTCTTGTTTCCCCAGTCACTTTCGTGCCCTGTGCTCATGCAATGAGCTTCAATGCCGCTGTCTTCCTTTCTGTTCCTGGTGTTTCCCATATGCTGACTCAGTCTCATCCTCACACCTTTTTGAGTCTGTCCTATGTACACGGCACTGCAGCTCCTGCATGGAACGCAGTACACTCCTTCTCTCGTATTCACTACCTTTCCCATAGCAAAAAGTGTGTGTGGTGTCATACTTTGAAATTCGTGAACTATTGCACAGAAAAAGGTGATGCTATTTCAAAATGTTTGTGGGGAAACGTTGTTTCTGCTAATTTTCGACAAGCATCCATCTACACAACATCGCTTGTATTCATCAGGCTCCTACTGTGGGGTTGTTTGAGTTTGAAATTACATCGTGTTGTTGGTTGTTCTCATTGCATCCCAAGAACGCAACGAGTACAACCAACAACATGATGTAATTTCAAACTCTTAACAACCCCACAGTAGAAGCCTGATGAAGACAAGCTGTTGTGTAGATGGATGCTTGTCGAAAATTCCCCATAAACATTTTGAAATAGCGTCACCTTTCCCATAGTCACTTTATCTTGGACTTTTTCTGTGTGCTCGAATAATGCAAGAGACAATTTCCTTCGGTGTATAGAATTGATTGCAATACAGCATTATTTGATACACAAGGTCCCCCTTATGAATCTTCAAGGCCCAGCCAATCCTAATATATTGCACCTAGTAAACCGTGAACTTGACCCTTGTTGCTAAGGGAGTGGAGGATCGACGACAATGTGGGAGATTGGCCCAGTAAATACCGGAGGCCACGCTTGCTTGCATCTTCAAACTTGAAAACAGACGATATAAACAAAAGAGATGTAGCCAAAGTTCAGAAAAACCACCCTTATGGTGCCTGATGAAGATAACACCTCAGTTATCGAACATTAGCAGATACGCGAGTGTCTCCAGTTTTGAAAGTATGCATTTTGAAAAGTTATAATCCATTTTACGATACGAGCTCTCCGTCAACTTGCGACGAATCATGCAGAAGTCATTGCAGCTTAGGAGGAGTTTGAATGATACTAAAGATTTCCCATACCCCCTGCTGCAACCAGCTGTACGGATTACTAAGAGTAAATAAATTGTAACCAGCTCGGCATTAGCTCTTCACCACACAAATTATTCAGTGGGTAATTTTGAACATTAACAGACTGCACGTTACCACTTCTAAGCACAATAGGATGAGCGATATCTGCTGCCGAACCAGCTTTACTAACGAATTCGTCCACTTTCACATTGTAAATTGTTCTTGATCGTGCAAATTTTCGATTGCTCTTCAGGCTCCTAGAGGGTTGTTTTTTCTTTTGTTTGCATCCCACTCCATGGTCCAATGTTTTGCCATTTGAATTCGTAACCACTGCCGCGGTGCATAGCCTCTAGTGGGGTAAGGCCGCTACGCTTCGTTCAGCCCACTCCATTGTTGAGGCCGATCGTTCCTTTAGAGTTTCCACTTGGCGTCTAGTTTATTTTCAAGATCTTTCCCACTGGGACCATGACATTCGGACTCGCAGGGTCTTGTAAATTCTTGTTTATGTCCGTGTGGGGTTATTGCCACAGACTCGAGGCTTCTCAGGTGGTTGTGGATACCAAACACGTAATCGCGTGGAATGAAGCAGTGACGCTTATTAAGTCACATTCAAGTGGGACAACCACCTGAGAAGGCTTGATTGAGTCTGTGTCAATAAAACTATGCGAACGTAAACAAGTGACCCTCATGAATTTACAAGGCCCTTCGAGTCTGAATGTCACGTTTCTAGTGGGGAAAGATCTTGAAAATAGAATTGATGCCAAGTGGAAACTCCGTAGGAACGATTGACCTCAACAATGAACTGGGATGAACGAAGCGGAGTGGCCGTACCAAAACTAGAGGCTATGCACGGTGGCGGTGGTTACAAATTCAAACAGCAAAACAACAGACCATGGAGTGGAATGCAAACAAAAGGAAAAACAACCCTCTTGGAGCCTGAAGAAGATTGCTGTAAACAATAAAACATTTTCAAGATTATGAACAATCTACTGTGTGAAAGTGGACGAATGTAGCTCGGAAATTTGTTCGGTAAATCTACACCTTTAGGTCAATAAATTTGCAGTGTGATAACTATTTATGAACTGTCCTGATTTCTTACTATCTGCAAAATACTTCCATTTAGTATTAGCTTAAATCGGTTTTGTAATGCTCAAACTGCCCAAATTTAAACATAGTTCTAATGAAAACAAGCTTTGCTTGGCTTTCTCACCAGATGGCTCTGTTCATGCTACCTTCGTAGCCTGAGCTGCCACCTTCTTTCCCACTTTGGGCATCTACTCGTTGATGTGGGTTTGCTCAGTTGGTTTTTTTTCGGAAAACGTTTGTCCAGCGTGAGAGATGGAGGATTTTAGTTTGGAAACCGTGTCTTCGTGTACACATTGCTAACTCCTAATAACTTACAGTTGGTGTGCCGAAAGTGTCATAATTGTGATTTTATTAGAAATCAGTATAGTATTTGTCTAAAGCAGACTTCAGTGACTTTTCTTAAAATACTGCGGACGTGGAAAAAGACCGAGCTGCGTGCAGGCAGTGGAGTCCTTAAATTCAAGAAGGAGCAGGGTTAAGGCAGGCTTTGAGGAAAATCCATGTGAAACATGGGCTTAGAGGATGTGATGGATCATTCGATGACCAGCGATGGTGTCATCGAGGACGTTAGGACTAACCCTTGTCTTGTTGACAGTCCCCGAGACAGTCGTCAATGACAGCTTTTGACTTGCATACAGTCTAGGTTTTACACTCAAGTTTACCGATTTTCAAGAAAGTATGGCTTTTTAACTCCATTCCTTGCAAGACTCAGTTCCCAAAATCATTGGAGCAAAGTTAGCGGATTGCGATCATTTTTCTGTTCACTTCTAGAGAGTTGCCACAAAGCAAGTCCATCCAAACTAAATAGCCAACCTGGATGTGAGTGGAAATTTTCCGGAGCGTTCACTTAGAAATATTGAGCACTCAGTGAGGGCCTTCGCCACACGGGAATACTAATTCTCCATGCCGTAATTTGCGGTCTCCGTGATGCCATAATGTGGTGGTCGCAAGGGAGTCGGTACGGCTGCAGTTGTTTCGATTGCCACACCTTCTTGACATGCAATCCGTTTAGGAGCATAGCAGTCGCCAGTTACAGTATCACGGTCGCCATGGCGCTGGGATGTGATTGATGAAAAGGACAAGAATGCTATAGGTGTGAGCCGGCGACAGCGGTCTCTTTACCCAGTCACGTTCAAGGTTGCCAAGGGGCGGCAACGGACTGAACCAAATAAGGAGCATCGCAGGTATCAGGTAACCAGGGACAACAAGTGGCGACAAATAACGGTGGCAATAGAGGCATGTTTCTACAGAGGGTTAAGATGATTTTGATTTATACAAATTTATTAGAAAAACCTACTATACCTTCTTTTATCTGCAACACTGAAATTTGGCCATACGTCCAGTTTTAAATGAAAAGGAGAGAGAGATTCAGTTTTGTTTGTACTGAACCAATTCTGATTATCCTTTTGATAAAATGTTGTGTCCGATATGTAGGTTTAATCCTTTGAGGGACACAAATACTTCCAGACAATTTGATTTTTTGTTTAAACTCCCATAACTAAGGTCACTCGTGGGATTTCTACCAGCATGCTCGTGGTTTGAAGACGATGACGCTCACTATTGGGCTGCGCTTTCCCACTTTGCTCACGGTATGTGATTAATTCTGGATTAAATGCCGTATATGTCCGAATATAAGACGCCTCAAATGTAAGTCGAGTAGCATTTTTGGGCTCGCATGTTCCAAAGAAATAAATGGCTGTGATTATAAGATGGGTGACTTTAGCAAGGCTTTCGTAAGGTTTGGTATAATATTTATTATTTTGTTTGTATACTAGTAAATTCCCCTGGTTCTGGATTCAAAACCCAGAATTGTAATAATAGCTTCGCCTTTGCACCGCTTCCTGAGGCCTTTTTCAATATATATTTAGTTTTTGGTAAATAATCCAAAAACTATTCAAGCAATTGGCATGAGATTAGCACCATTGGATAGCTCTCGGAAAAACGATCGAAATGGTGTATTCAAACGTCAGAATGGGCCAAAATTTGACTGAGTAATGGATTTGAGCGCTAGTATAAGACGATACTGCTATTTTAATGGTGTAAATGCCAGGGTTCCATCGAGTGAGGTCCTGAGACGGGAATTTCTGGATGAAAACTTGTTTATTCTCGTGAGCATCTTCCCTTGGCTGGGCTTTTGCGGCCATTGCGTTGCTCTGTACTGCTCAGAAGCGGGGAAAAAAGCCCACTGAGAGCTGGCAAAGGCCTTTGGGGAGGCGAGCCATGTGAGGGTGGAGAGTCTCATCCTCACATGCTCCCCCCACTCAGTACCACGTCGCAAGGGCCCCAAGAGGACAGCCTACAAAAGCTAAAATTCCTTGAAAATTATGATTCACTAAATGCCAGAATCTTAATCCACATAAAAGTCAATGAGAAATTTTCTCAAATTTGTCTGTCTTGCTTTACCTTTGCTTTCAAATCACCTGTTCGGGCGCCATTCTTGCCAGGGTTCCATCGAGTGAGGTCCTGAGACGGGAATTTCTGGATGAAAACTTGTTTATTCTCGTGAGCATCTTCCTTTGGCTGGGCTTTTGCGGCCATTGCGTTGCTCTGTACTGCTCAGAAGCGGGGAAAAAAGCCCACTGAGAGCTGGCAAAGGCCTTTGGGGAGGCGAGCCATGTGAGGGTGGAGAGTCTCATCCTCACATAATTTTGAAAAAGTACCATCTTATATTCGGAAATATACGGTACTGGTCAAGATAAAGAATGCTGGTTCCACCATGGTTCCACGAACATTTTTGGTTTTTATTACAATCATGGTACGATTGCAACGTTATTCTTTTTTTTTTGTTGGCGAGTTGTGATGTTTTATTTCGGTATCGGGGAAAGTGGCACCAGCACAGCCTTTATTTTGAATAAGGCTGTGCCGGTGCCACTTCCCCGATACCGGTTCGATGCCGGTGCCTGTTTATCCTATTCCGATGCCAGTACCGGTACTTTTAATCACATGCAGATACTATGCCGATACCATGTTGGTGCCGATGTCAAACGATAACTTCATAGTCAACACACTGTTGATACGTTAATAATTTAATGATGTAACATACGTAACTCTTTTACAAAGGAATTGTTCGTTAAACAGTTTATTTTTCAACGAAATCATGTAAACATTTTATACTCATAGCAGGGATGAGATTCTTCCTCTTTTAGGTGGATTTTCTATTTTTTTGAGCCTTGCAGACCACACAAAAAAAAATCCAAAAACTTATAAATTAACCTGTTTGCTTGCCTTTTCCTCTTTTTTCACTCGGAGTGACTCTCATCCCTATTATAGGCCTAATACTTTACTGAGTTAGTTGCAGGCTAATTTTTAGTAGCGTTGGCAACAATATGCCATATTATTAATGTAAGAAAATGCCGATTCTGGAAAAGACAAGCTGATTCCGGTACTTGTTTACCCGGTGCCAGTCCGATACCGGTACCAGTGGTGCCTGCAGCTGGTCCCGGTACCAGTATTGGTACCTGCACAGCGTTAATTTTGATTTATTATGAAATAATCCTGGATTCCACTTTTGAAAGTTATATTATGAAGCATTGTTACTTTTGTCTTTGATGTGCTTTAACTTGTGTAATGTGTTCATGTTTGCTGATTGTTTTTCCTCAGTTTCGAGTCGGATCACCCCTCCCTCTCCACCGTAGGAGGCCAAGGTACTGTACCACCTTCAGCGACGCTTGGCAGTGATTCTGGAAGTAGAATCAGTGATCTTGATAGCGATCGAAATATTCCGCCTCAGGAACTGGATGATTCTTTTAGACCAACTGTAGATAGTAAGTAAAAAAAAAAAATATATATATATTTACGTTGCTTGTAATAAATATTTATTTCTAGTTTTACAGATAAACTTTGTTTACATTCTTGCTTGTGCTTTGGCAATTTATTGTATTGAAATCTAAGGCTAGCTTGTTTAGTGTGTCTAACGTTTTCCTTGCTACCGTCATTCTACAAACTTACGTAGAGATTTGCTAAAAATCTGATGATCAGTATATTAATACAAAAAAAAAATGTGTAGCTGTTCGATTCTTAGTATTATGGGCTTAGGCCAACAACATCAACATGTAGGCCAAATTATTGATTCTTAGTATTGTGACTTTTCCTGTGGCTTCTGTTAATAAAACCAACCAACGACAATTAGTATTAAAAACAAGTATTAATAAGCATAAATTTACTTGTGTCAGTCATGTTTTCTAGCTCGGTTCCGAAATACCCCTTCGGCAAACAAGGGGAAAAAAATTGCCCCATCAGACAACAAAACTATACAATAGAATTCTTGGTAGGTCATTTAAACTGGTATTGTGTAAGCATTGTTGCTTTATTCCCAAGTTCTCCTTCAGCAAACAAAATGGAAATGAGATTTTGCCCCTTTATCCAACAATAGATTTGTTTTAGTTTTCACTTTTCAGCAAAACTTTCCTGGCTACGCTGTTGGAAGAACTCACTAAATTCTTCCAACAGCATAGCCAGGGAAGTTATGCTGAAATCCAAAACAAGTCTATCGTTGGATGAAGGAGCAAAATCTCATTTACATCTGAAAGATTTAAGTTGCCTATACGGTACTGCCTTGTAAATAACAGTAGAACCTTGATTATTCGAACCCCAATTATCCGAACTCCATTCTTAGAAAATATTCCGAAATTTACTGTTTTTTAGAGAAGGAACAAGCATTGGATTTGCTTTATTTGTGTTCCTGGCATCATTTCGTGCACAATTTTCTTTTCAGTAGACTTATACAATCAAGCATAGTTCACAAACACTAAAACTAAAGTAAAGAACAAAATTTTCTTCTTTTATTTTGCATGCAAATTGAATTATCCGAATTTTCGATTATCCGAACACCCTTCGGTCCCAATTAATTCGGATAATTGAGGTTCTAGTGTACGTCGTTTTTTCGTCAACATGTTAGAGAATGGAACATAGAACGGTAGGTTCAGCCAACCATTACTGACTTAGGATGTCAGCACATGATGACTTGACTTGGCAAAATTGGACAAAATGGCAAACGATGGGGAAAAAAATTGTTAAAACTTTTACATAACAGATTTTTTTTTTTTTTTTTAAAGTTAATTTCTTTAAGCCTTAATAATAATAATATAATAATAATAACGTTTACCACGGAGTGGAAGGGCGGCAGAAGGGGTGTGAGACCACTTACTCTGCTCCTGCGATAGAAAAAAAAGAAAAGAGTAAAGAAAAAGAGTTACAGGGAAGAAGGTAGAGGGCGTTTCAGAAATTTGTGTAAGGGTTCCTTGCGTAGTTTTGAGTGGAAACCATAAAGAGTTGGTGCACCAACAGTGTCACTGCTCAGAGCATTCCAAATGGGAATAATGCGAACGGAGAAAAAATTTCTGCGGCAATTCCTGTGGGAGGTAGGAAACACTAGTTTCCAGTCGTGGCCACGTGTATTAATAGCCTGAGGAGCTAGATCAAAAAATGGTAGATCAACCCTGAAAAGCCCACGGAGAATCCTGTAGACGAGGATGAGGTCAAACCTCAATCTACGAAGTTCAAGGAGTTCAAGGCCGGATTTTTCCAACCGTTCTGCATAACTAAGCTCTCTGAATCCCGGCAAGTTCTTCGTAAACCGACGTTGTACTCGTTCGACGCGGTCGATGTCCCCTATAAGGTACGGCGACCAAACCGGGGTAGCGTACTCAAGGATGGGCCGTACGTAGACCCTGAACGCCCAAACCTTAGTCGGGACATCCCCAGAGGTAAAACAACGGTTCACAATGGCAGACTTGGAATATGCCAAAGTACAGATTTTCCTACAATGCAGTGAAGATTTTAAATCTCTGGAAAACCAGATTCCAAGGTCACAAACATCAGGGTATGCTGGGAGTGGTTTCTGATCCAGAAGGTACAAACAACAGGGATTAAGGTTTCCCACATGGAAGGAGCAACACTTGTATACCGAAAGAGGGAGTTGCCATGTTTTAGACCACTCCTCAACATGTCGGATCTTCTCCTCAAGGACAGGAAAGCAAAACGTGGAAATGTTTTCAGTACCCACCTTTAAATCGTCGGCAAACTTAAACCCATAACAATCATTGCCGGTGAACTGTAGGTCATTAATGTATAGCAAGAAGAGAAGAGGGCCCAAGACGGACCCCTGGGGGACCCCACATGGAACCTGAATCCCGGTCGAAGAGTGATTGTCTACAATCACCCTCTGGGTACGATTAGTCAAAAAGGCAGCGATCCAAGATTTTAGGGAACTAGTAATACCACAGCCATCCAGCTTAAGAAGTAATTTTCGGTGGACGACCGATTCGAAAGCTTTTTTGAAGTCAAAATAAATGGTATCAGATGGGATTCCCACGTCGAGGGCACTGGTCCAGCGATCCAACACCATAAGCAACTGGTGGGTGGTCGACCTAGATGGGAGGAAGCCAAACTGATCCTGTGTAATAACATGGTGAGTTTCAAGAAAGACAATCATTGTGTCCCTTACGATAGATTCCAAAGCAACTTAATGCTTGTATGGCTGAACCGGCTCAATTTTGAACATTACCAGACTTTTAGAGAAGAAGAAATATCGAGGTGCCAACCCGGGGATTCGATCCGGGAAACCTCCGATCATCGTAGGGGGCCGAAAGATTGTCCAGAATTGGCCAGAATAGTTCCCATAGTCGCTGAAGGAGCATGGTAGCCTCTCACGCTACCCTGGCTGGCAGTCCTGGCGGGGACTTTGCCAAGGTCCCCTTTCCAAGGGTTCGACCAGGGGTTATAATAGCTGTGTCACTGTATTGTTAGCTGCTTGTAGCTATGACTTGGTACGTGTATCGGTGTTAGCATGGGTGGAGGTTTGGTGTTAGTGAATCTTGAGGCAAAGAAAAAAATCTTTATTTTGTATGCATTTAGTTCTACATGCTTATGCAAGTCCACATTTCTCTATACAGGTTATAGTGTACCTTTAGATGAGCCTATGCCAGCTGGTCCTCCCTCTTCCTCTACTACGTACGATGAATTGAGGCAGAGGAATCGTGACGAATACCAAGGAAAAAAACTTGATATATATGCTCATAGGAGGCAAGAGCCTCCAGCATCCAGCTTACCTCCTGCTCCACGTACTCGCCCACCGCCATCTGACGGTGAACCGTCAGGTCGTAAGTATCAATTTTTAATTTAAGCAAGTTCACAGTTCGAACACACCATCACCGATTATTGTCCATACCTTTTTTCATATTTTTTAAATAGTATTCGATCCCTTCTTCAGACTTTATCTTAAACTAGTTGTTAGAGCACTTAGAGGTCCATACCAGCTTTGTTTTACTGTAACTCGAACGCTCCAACCAAAGTGACGCCAAGGCCTAAAGTATCAGAATGGAAGAAACAGAAAAATACCCAGCAAAACTTCATAGGTGCAGAAAGATCAGTAACTTGGTAAAGCGACGTGGTTACTGGAATGGCAGGGCCGAAAACATTGTCAACAGAATTGCAATATGTTGCTGGGCCTAAAAAGTCAGTTGACCTCTTTATTTTTTTTTTTGCACACGGGAAAATTTAGGACATTGTTTAGAAAACTTACTACACAATGACACAACAATGAACAACTATTGTCCACTTAAATTTTCGGTGGATTAAGGACGGCGTCCACCTTCTTAAGAAGTTTCAGTACCAAACTTCTGAAGAATGTGGACGCCGTATTAATTCACCAAAAATTTAAGTGGACAAGTTTGTTGTTCATTGTTGTGGCGTTGTGTAGTAAGTTTTCTAAACAATGTCATTGACATGGAAGAGTAAATCCACACACCAATTCCAGGTTTTCTCCGGAAAATTTAGACCAATTCAAACCAAAAAAAATTGTAGAACTTTTAACACATATGCACAACTTTCATTCTCGTATTCTACACCAGGTGTGACATTAATAACTTGTGGTTATTGAACATGCGCCATTTTATAACATTCTGTAGCCAAAAGCTGACTGACAGTGGCCCCAAAGCCGACAGTGGCCCTATGGCCTCTTCCACACCACTCCATACCCTAGGCAAGACTTCAGCTTACAAACGTATGTGTACGTCCACAGGACATGGGATTGTCCATGCTGTAATTTTCATATTCGATCCCTTGTCAAAGTTTGTCTGGGAGAGAAGCTGTGAGTTTCGTTTCCCGACTTCAGACCAGTTGATTCAGCATCGTCGGATCTTAATTTGCCAAAGCAATGCTAAAAGGTATTAACTTTGTGGCACACGCATGAACTGGCATTAAGTAAAAAGGCGAGACGTGATTGCTACCCCAGTCGCCAGTTGCTTGAAGAAGCAATTTTCATGCCTCCTG
>JAHWFP010151825.1:0-13842 GCA_023313725.1 Lithobius niger | reverse complement strand
CCATCCAATCCGGGAATTCGTTTCCTCCTTAGAGACGAGTTTTCCAGGCGACTCACGAAGCAGTGGATGAACCAGCACGAAAAATATAGGAGGCCACGCCATGCACGTGCGCAGATTTCGAACGCTGAATTCCACGGTGGCGATGTAGTTGACAAAAGAAAAAGTTTAAGTTGTGTAGGTTAGGCCTGATGAAGACAGACGTCGTCGGTCTGTTGAAAATTTGCAAGAATACTGGTACAGTATTTTGATTCTGAAATTGTGCGTAACAATCTATTTTCAACAATCAAATATCAAGAAATCCCCTTTCCGGCTGCCATCGATGTTGATATTAATTTCAACGAATAAACTGCTCCGTTTTAACGACCGCTGGTGCCTCCTTTAGTATCGCGAGCTCCGATTGGTTGATTCGTGTTAGGTGCTTGTTGAACGCGTTGGGGCCAGTCATGAAATTACATCACGCAAAGCGAGTAACAGCCGTTTCCATTGGAGCCAGTGTGCACGCGTCCTTTGTGTACAGCCGGCTAGGAGCCAAAGATGGCGGCCCGCAATGGATTGCGTGAGCGCTGTCGGCGCTCGTTAATATTTGAGGACTTCAA
Source organism: Lithobius niger (assembly GCA_023313725.1). Classification (NCBI taxonomy): domain Eukaryota; kingdom Metazoa; phylum Arthropoda; class Chilopoda; order Lithobiomorpha; family Lithobiidae; genus Lithobius; species Lithobius niger. The sequence continues at coordinate 13,246 of JAHWFP010151825.1, read as the reverse complement.
ACAACTTTAAGGTAATAAAAACATTTTTTTAAATGGCAGAGTGGGTAAAAAATACTGCAGAAACATAACCAGTGGCTGTTAGCATTCCAAGATCGCCCATTTCAGAAAGTGTAGCGATTTCTTTGGCCGAAGTTTTTCGGTATTTTTGGCCAAGAGCAGTTTTAGATAATTGGCTACAGTAAAACCTCAGTTCGGATAACTGAGGTTTTACTGTACATTATATAAACAAAATTTATGGATATCCAATCAGAATAAAATAATTAATAAAAAAAAAGCTAAGTAAGATGCGAGACAAAACATAAGACTGACACCTTGCAACCAAATGTTTCCAAATTTAGTACCCTCTTCCCATTTTTTCGGTTATAAATAAACGAAAAATGCTAAACGTTTAAACGTTCAAATTCCGGTTAACCGTTTAAACATTTAACCGTCCCAACCCTACGAAATAGAGGAAATGGTTTAATTGGTACTAAGGCTGTACCGAACCGAACAAACCGAACCGAACGTGGCCGAACAGAGGGTGTTCGGTTCGGTTCGGTTCGGTTCGGTGTTCGGTCTTTGAAACGCAAAATACCAAACCGAACATATTTTCACTTCTAATCGACGAATTTTGATGTTTGAATACACAATTTTGAAGGTTTGTTTCGCCAGCTTTCTGTTGGTCCAAACCGCAAGTTCCTAGTTCTAACGGTTCAGAAGTTATAAGGGAAAATGTAAAAGTAGTGGAGATTTTTTTAATGTTTAAACAGTTTCAACATCTATGGACTTACAAGTCCATGTGAAAATACCTACATTTGTTAAGAAACTTGTGCTTTGATGAATCTTTGTGAACCAAGTTCTTTTACATTTTAGTTTAAAATAGATTGGCTTGGTATATTTTTTTTCAGTTCGGAAGTGTTCGGTGCTCGGCTTATTTAAGATTTGTTCGGTTTGGTTCGGTTCGGCTGACAAATTCTCGTTCGGTACAGCCTTAATTGGTACAGGTAAAAACAAGATGGTTCCATGCTACCCTTCTGTGTCTGCTATTTCATCCTTCTTGGAGGGTCTTTTTCAGTTCGATTTCTTCCTTACGGCTATAAAAGGGTACCTACCGTTCAGTAATTGACTCCATTTTGTCTTGTGTAGGCAAGACTGACGTCGATTCATACTTGGTAGTGTTATTTTATAACGGATTCATACTTGCATTGGAAAACGCTCTTCTCAAGGGCCATCATGTACTCCTGAAGTGGAACATGCCCCTTGCTCTCTCCAGTTTCTGGGGTGCCCTATGAACCAATCCATACAGTCCCTTTACTTTTCCTAACTCAGGAGATTATTTTTCGTGTGAAGCTGTACGTCCAATTATAATCAAAGCATTAGCCCCAATTGTAGTACCGTCAAGTGGTGAATGTGTCCAGTGCTCGTTTCGTGCGCTAGTACACTGGGGTGCAGTAGCGTATAATGTCAAAATCTCAAGAACGAACCCTTCAGGAGATTACCCTCGTCCTTCATGTTGACAGAGACTCGCCTGTCCCTCACACGTTGTCCCCTGCAAAACTAGCAGGGTGGATTTGTGACGTTTTTAAACAAGACTCCAACTCTTCCTCAATCATCATATAGATCATCCACTCGAGGTGCGTGCACGTGAGCCCTGGCCTGATCCTGGGCATTTGCTTCAGGAGTGCCACTAAGTGAAGTAGTTTCAGCCTGTATTTGGAGGAACCAAAAAAACCTTCATTAGCCACCAACTTATGTGAGAGATATCGGTGGTCATAGTGGAGGTGATAGGTTACCTGAGTGTATAATGGCCGGTAACCGTGTTAAAACGTCATGACATGGCTAACCGCCTCAGAATAAAGAATAAAGCAATTCATAAGGTGGGTACTTACTGTTATTATGCTATGTAAGTACCGCTATTATGTTTGCAAGCTCTGGGTGTTTTTGGCTCGACCCTCCTCCGATTGGACGAAGCCAATCGAAACTAAAGGGAAAGTATTTTGGAGATAGTAAGAAACGAAATTGTAATACTATAAATTAGTTTTTACTACTGTATCCTAAAATGACTTACCTTTAGTTTTAACCCACTCATCTCCCCGCTCTGTCTGAACCCGAGTGTTCATAAACGATTGTAAGGCAATGGTAGCAGTGAGTGCTGGGTAATAAGCAGATACGCCGCCTGGTGGTGATGGAGCTAAGTAGCTTTAATTTGAAATTTGGCCATTTCAAGCATCAAGTAAGTGATTTTAAGGCGCACCTTAAGTTAATTATTTTAGATAGTATAAATTCAAGCTGCGTTAAAATTTTCGTTTCTAGTTGCCTTGAAAAAATCCATTACCTTTTTTAATAGCATTCTCCTTCTGAATGCTGTTCAATACTAGAGAAAACAAACGAAGATGTCCTTCCGGTTCACTACCAACTACGAAGGTCAACTGCGCAGCCGCCTTCATATATAAGTCGAAGCGGAGCGGTAATGCTTACCTTTTCTTCTCTACCACCACGCTGTTCACTTCGCTCCGGGAAACGTTGAGCTTTCACCTCCGCTTCAGTCTTTCCCCTCCGCCTCCGCTTACCATGCCGAGAGCGAAAGGGACACCATGGGGTGGGTTCCCCCCCCCCCCCCTCCTTCCTTGGCGTTCTGCCTCACCAGATTATGTTCTTCCGGTTGCCGAGAACGTGGAAGTTCTCGAGCTTACAACAGAACAAGATTCTTTGGAACCTCCGCCTCCGAAGCCTTTCCGGTGCCATGTGATACAGCGACCATGTCTTCTGTCCCGTGAAGCCAACCACCTCCGGCAAAGGATCTTCGGTCTCTAATTGAGGAACTTTCTCGTACCAAAGAACTAGTGGTGTACCGATACCATAATTCCGATTCCGATACCGATTCCGATACCAAAAACCGGTTCCGTACGGGTTCCGATACCGGTTCCGATTACCACTTGGCAGTGCCACAGCGAATGGAAAAAAAATTAATAATAATGAATTATTTGTGTTCAGGGAGTACAGGGTTTTGCTGTTGCTAATTTTTATAAATTTACATACATTGTTTAACGAAAATTTTGATATATAAATTTGTATAATTAAAAATTTAATTTGATTAGAAAATTAAATTAAAATTGAAAAAATAGTTAAAATAATGTGTACCGGTAACCATTTTTTTTAGATAGGATTTTGCTTCCTGGGTAATGCCAAGACCATTTTCTAGTGGCACTGATCATATGATTTAAAATTTTAGCTTTCCAAATGAATCAAATTTAAATTAAAAAAAAAATTGTTTTTTTTTTAATTTTAAATTTAGTTTAAAAAAATTAAAATTAAATAAAAGAAACTTAAGTTAAAAAATAGTTTAAAATAACCAGAAAGTTGAAGCGATTTTTTTAAATTCTGATCTGGACCTGCATTTTTAAATAGATTTTTTGCTTCTTGGATTGGCCAAGCCCTTAATGAATCTGATATGATTTAAAATTTTTGTTATCTGGATGTGTTAAATTTAATTTTTTTTTAAACGTAAAATAAAATCAAAAAATTTAATTAAAATAAAAAAAACTTGGTCTAAACAAGACCATGCTTGAAGATTTTTGCAGCCCAGATGCTTAAGAGTCTTAGCAAAGCTTTGTACAGTTGAAGATTTTCGCAGTCCGGATTTAGTGCATGCACGGATGACTCCAATTGAACACACGATCTAGAAACAAAATGGCGGTGGTGGTTTGCCAAACGTGAAACATTAGCCTTGGGTTTAGCAAAATAGGAAATACCTTAATGATAATAATGTCCTGACATCCTTAAACAAACAGGAATCAACTATAACGTATTCTGCTGAGTACATTACCATCCTAGATGGGATTTTATGGTTATGTGATGCAAACTACTCAACAAAAGTTGGTGTAAACAGGTAAGTGGCCCAATAAAAAGGCGCGAAAATGTCTTAGTTATTCATCCAAGACCTACTATCAAGCTCAGTTTTACGATGATTTAAGCTACTGGAATTAATTTTTTGCTCCAAGATCGCTAAGATATTCTTTCCAATTATTGCATACCCCTGGAAAAGGGAAATTAGATGACAATATTAAGTGATTTAGTGGTCTGTGCCGATTTTTGAAAGGTACTCAGTATCGGCCAGCCAAGATAGCGATCCAGATACCGGTTCCGATACCACGGAACCGTACTCAGAACCGGAATCGGTATCGGAATCGGTACACCACTACAAAGAACGGTATGTTCGCCTCAAGCTTCAATTGAAAGCACGGAAGGTTGCGGCTAAGTTAGCCTCCTCCGTTGACTCTCTCATTGTACCGCTGGATTTGTCTTCCCACTCATCCGAACATTCCACCTCTCGTCGCACCAATGAACCTCTCACAACGTCTCAGGTTCAATCTCTTATGGATTCTTCCCTCCGCACATTCAAGCGGAAAACACATACGGACTATACATCCTCCTGGCTAACCTCTCTCCCTAAACGTCACTGCTCTTCTGTCGCGGAAGCAGGCCCACCCACCGCTCCTGTCATTCCGCTTCCGCCTACACCCCTTCCAACTCCGCCTCCGGTCCCTCCGCCGGGTTCATACGACAATGACGATCAGGATTCCTACTTTTCACCATACCCCGTCTGATTCTGGTCTACCGGAGGTCTTCAGGTTGGCCCTGATCCCTCCGAGATTCCCCTTCCCGAACTTATAAAGACAGTAGAAGAAATCATCCCAGATTGCTTCCTATACAAGCCAAACCCAACGACTGACGCAGCCTCTAAGAACAGAGGGCTAGCAACGGGCTTTGGGTTTGGCCTCCGTGACCAACAGCCACATCAACCTCCGCTCTTAAGCCAATCCACGACGCTTCTTACAACTCTCCTCCGCAACAGCGGTATCCTCCTGGGTAACGGTTCCCCTCTTGAATTAGACAAAGATCCTCCTCTGCCTCACCCAGGCCGCGAAACTTACTTATTCCGCCCGATTGGCGATGGCTCAGCTAATCCACGCAACTTCGATACTTACCCTCAATCGGAGTTTCTAACAGCTGATACCAAATTGGACTTCGGCTCAGCCCTCTACCTATCTCGTCGGGCAGCAGTACAAGTTTTTTGCAAGAGTTGCTTCGCCACGTATCACGCCATGAATTGGTTTACCCGTGCTCTCTTCAATTCAACACTGTTACTACGAGGTTGCCCTTAACACGGCGTCCATTCTCCAGACCTCCACGCGACACCTCCTCCGCAACCAACCCACACATGAATCGGAATCATTGTTTCGGGGACTGATACCAAAGGTGGCTCCACATCTTGACATTTCTCGAAAGCCACGATACACCAAGTCCCGCATGACTCGTCGTCCTCGTTCCCTGCCGTCAAGATCTGACCCTCCTGCGGACGACCGGAGGAATACCTTGCCCTCCGAACACCTCGGCCTCGCCCTTTACAGCCAGAACCAAGGGACGGACATGGTCGTTCCCTGGGACGTCCCTCCACTCCAGATCGAAGACACCGAACCAGCTCCCAACCTCGACACAAAGGACGTAATATCGATTGACATTCCGCCTCCCCCACAAGCTGTAGGGGGACGCCTCCGATATTATGTCAAAACCTGGCAAACGATGACTTCCGACCCAGTACCTTTCTTTATTATTTCCGATGGCTTCAAACCGAAGTTCCTTCCGCCGCCTCCGGTGCAAAATCCACCGTAGGACCGGCAACCTCGTTCCTCCGCCCCATTTCGACTAGAAATATCATCCCTCCTCCAAAAGGAGGCCATTCATATTGTACCACCTCCGTTCGTCCCGGGATTCTACAGCAACATTTTTATTTTGCGACAAGGTAAACAGGTGGAACGCGCATGATTTTCAAACTCAAGCCACTCAATCAATTTATTTACAACCCCCATTTTCAGATGGAAATGATATCCTCCATCCACGAGTCCCTTCAACCCGATGATTGGACAGTTTCCCTCGACTTGGCCGACGCCTACCTTCACATTCCGCTTCATGCATCTGTCCGGCACCTATTCCGTTTCTTACTAGACAACACTGTCTTCGAATATCTTTGCCTTCCGTTTGGTCTCAATGCAGCCCCAAGAATATTTACAATGATTCTACGGCCGGTCTTAGCCTGCCTCCACCCACAAGGCATCCGCATCCACGCCTTCTTCGACGACCGCCTCCTTCCACATCCGCAACCGTCGACTCTGTCGAACAACTTAAACACCGCCATGTCTCTTTTTCATCACCTAGGCTTAGGTTTAAACCACCCAAAGTCACGTCTACAGCCCTCCCAGGTGTTTTGTTTTTCTTGGAGTACTTTTTGACCTCCGCACCTCATCCGTCATGCCATTCTCGGACCGCGTCGCGTCCCATCTTCACTCCACTCGCGAATTCCTACGGACACCGCACCATACTTTCCGAGACCTTGCCTCCGCTATCGGGGCCATCGACTCGTTCGCAGACCTAGTCCCCTACGGACGATGGATGGCACATCCACTACACCATTACCACTCCTCCCATTTGGGCGATCCTCGCACTGCTATTACCCTTCCGCCACGACAACGGGGCCAGGGCTGTCCCTCCGACATCTTCCAGTGGTGGACGGATGTCAAGAATCTCACTGCGACAGTTCCCCTCCACGAACCCCCCCCCCCCCCTCCACTTATTCACAGATGCATCGCAGACGGTCTGGGGAGCCCACATCGATAGTCTCACAGCATCCGGCTGCTGGACGACCGAAGCAATGGAACACATCAATCATTTGGAGCTACGCGCAGTCCTTCTAGGCCTTCAACTTTTCCAACAATACGTGTTGGACCATGTAGTACAAGTCCACATAGACAACACCACAGCCGTTGCCTACCTCCGCAAGGGAGGTGGGACACGCTCTCTCACCCTTCATCAGATAACGTCCGAGATTTTTCCACTTTGCATCCTGCATCGCATCTGCCTCCTTCCCCTACACATTCCGGGTCTTTAAACGTGATAGCCGACTCCTTGCCTTGCCGCACACCTCCCGTCAACGAATGGACACTACATCCCGCGATCTGTCACGCTCTGTACCTCCTTTGGCAACGCCTGTTAGTAGACCTCTTTGCCACGAGATTCAACAACAGGCTTCCCTTGTTCGTCAGCCCTCTTCCGGATCCTCGGGCATGGGCAGTCGATGCGTTAACTCTCGATTGGAATCACCTCCATGGCTATGTATTTCCCCCTCCGCGCCTCCTTCCACTTGTCCTCCGCAAGATCGTCAATTGCAACGGACGTTTTCTCCTCGTCGCCCCAAATTGGCCTACGGCAGCTTGGTTTTCACTGCTCCTCAGCCTCCTCATCGACTTGCCCCGACAACTGCCAAATCGCCCAGACCTCCTATCCCAGAACAACGGGCTATCCGCCACTTGAACCTCCAGGCGCTACACCTCCACGGGTGGCTACTATCGTCGAACTCCTCCACGCAACAGGCATTCTTTAGGACAAGGCCTCTCGCATCGTTTCACGGGCCGTCCGCTCCTCTACCACTAAGATATATGACAGTCACTGGAAGCTATGGTTTCATTGGTGTATCACAGAACAAGTTGATGCAATCCACCCTCCTATGCATGACCTCCTCCGCTTTTTAACCTCCCTGGTCAAAAGCGGATTACAAGGATCCACAATCTTAGTCTACCGATCAGCCTTAAATGCAGTTTTCAAAGCAGCCGGGAATACTATCCTCCTTACTGACTACAAAATTTCGTCTTTAATCCATTCCTACCTCTTGGATCGTCCACGCGTCAGAAAACAGTTCCCGGATTGGGACCTCTCCATCGTCTTATCCGCCCTTATGACCTCTCCCTACGAACCGTTGGCATCCACACGACTCAGCCATCTCACACGAAAGACCGTGTTGTTAGTAGCACTAGCCGCTTGCCTCCGTTGTAGTGAATTACAGGCCTTATCAGCAACCGAAAAAGACTGTTTGTTCCTCCCGGATTACAAAGGTGTCACTCTCACCCCTCGTTCATCCTTTCGCGCGAAAACTCAAAAACACACTGAACGTACTCATCCCTTTATCATTCCTTCCCTCTCCAACATACTAGGAGACGATGAAGAACGTGCTTTATGTCCTGTGCGTGCCATCCACTTTTATCTCAAGGCATCCAAACCCATTCGAAGAGAATGCACCCAGCGTTTTCTTCCATTCAGTAACAAAGTTGGGAATACTTCCACACGAATGATTGCCACCTGGTTCAAGAGCGTCATCGTCCAAGCCTATGAAGCACTAGACATCAACTGCGCCACGGAAGGTATCAAGAGTGACAGCCCACGAACTTTGAGCAATATTTACTTCCTGGGCCCACTACAGCAACATTCCTATCACTGAAATTATGGAAGTGTAGGGTTCGAATTTGTGCCCGGTTCCCTCCTTGTGAAATCTGATGGAATGAGAACTCTGCGACGGTGAATTCTTTTGCCAAAACAACTTTTATGCGGGATAAAACGAGTGTGTACATTTTGTATGAGAACATCGTCTGCTTCACTGTCTCTACCCAGACTGCAGAGCGGCGCTAGAGGGCGCGAGGTGTCAGGGCGTACGGAGGCTTAGGAGGGCCATCCTGACACTCTCCCCCCCTCTGCGAAAAACTGCGTACTGAGGCGAGAGAGTTCAGCAAATACAAAGGAATATTTCTGATATTAAGACAAAGTGACGTCAAATGATGCAAAGATTGAATACATGGGATGTGATGTCCTAGGCGGGGACACACCTTAGCCCAGCGTGGAATGGAACAGCCTATTTAGTGGTTAAAGGGTTATCTTGGTAGGGTTAACATATAGACATGAAATTGATGGCTGCCATTGTGGAGCACACAAGTGACGACTCCACAATGCAGCGAGCGAAAAAAAAAAACAGAAAAAAAAATAATCTAAGCCTAGCTGGAAATAAAATCATGATTACTAAGGCAAGATGTATTTTTTAGTGCACTACCTATTTTTAAAGAAAGATACATAATTTTTCGCTTTCGAGGAAAAACTAAACACTATTTTTGAAAGCTGTTTTACAAAAATAAAGAACTGAAGATGTACATGATTAAGCAAAAAATTAAACATTAATAAACTGGCTGAAAACTTGCCAGTTTTAAATTTCTGTTTTGGTTTCTGGAGCAATTTTACAATAAATTTTAATGTTGTTTTAATTTTCATAGCCTTTTTTGGTTAATTTTCTTTTTGCAGCAACCATTTCTGCAGCTGAAACGCTACAGCGTTGCTGTGGACAAACATCTGGATTAGGCTTCACCGGAGTGTGAATTGCGGCTCCAAGCAATTTTTTGTTCCGATGTCGGAAGTGTTTAGGTACATGAAAAGACAAAAAGATACAAAAAAGATAAAATCGTGAAATCAATTTTTCACACGAACAACAAAATACACTTACATTTTTACCTAATTTTAAAGGTGGACATTTTTAAAATTAACAGAGCCAATTCTCTGCACGAACAACTAGGGGACAAAACGTTTTAGCGTTACTCGCTACAGTTTAAAAAGAACTATCATTTAATTCACATATAACGGATTACAACAAAAAAAAAACGAAGAAGTTGTAGCCAAATGGTAATTTTACAAAAAAACTACAAATTGAGCTTGTCTGGAGCTCTACGCAGTCTCTTTGAACGATGAGCATTTTGAAGCTGCGCTGCAATGTCAACCTGTGTTGGTGAAAGCACAACTTTGCGTTTATTGGGATTCGGTTTCGCTTTTTTGTTAGCATGACCTGGCTTCGGTGGTGATTGCTTAGTGGACGGTGACGTAATAATCGATGGAGATTGCGACCTTTCTGGCTTAGAATTTCCTTCAAGAGGGGCGCTGGTAGTAGCCAAAGGTGATTGGTTATTTACGTTAGCAGACTCATCCACTTCGTGTGTGTGGGGTAATTTCGCTGGAGATTTCCTGCCACCTGGTGACTTGCGATGTAAATTCTCAGGTGATTTTTCAAGCTGTTGGATTGGTGGAATTTTTCCCTCAGTAATAGAAATTGACTTTCTGGATTGGCCGAGAGATCGACGCTCAGGAACTACGTCAGCGAAACTTGGCTTTTCACGTTGTTTGCCGCCAAAAGACATGCGTTTGAAATTTGAGTGATGTTGCTCATTATTATTCACGAAAGAATTACTGCTTTTCGCCGTCGAAACAAGTGCGTTTGGAGGCTGTTCTGGATAATCATTTTCCGCGGTATGTAACCTTAGCTGTTCGCGATGTTTGCGAATCGTATTACCGTTAGTATCAACGATAGTATAGGACTGATTTTCACATTTTTGGTTAACCATACCGACTGACCATAGCCTATCATTTGTCGTTGAAAAGTCACGATACCAAACCTTTTCACCTATTTGATACGTTTTCAACTCACGATGGTGGGTGCTCTGTACTTGTTTTAATTGTTTACGGCGTACGGCTGCAATAGGGTCAGGGAACAATAAATCCAGCCGAGACTTTAATTCTCGGTTAAAATATAATTTTCCGGGTGTCGCTTGCGTGGTAGCGGAGATAGTGATTCGTGCTGATAACAAGTAAGAATTTATACTCTCTTGAATAGTAGACCCCTGTCGCCGCGCGGCCTTGTAGACTCTCTTGAAATTACGGACGTATACCTCAGCCAAACCGTTGGTCCACGGCGCAAAACTTGGCCCGGTCATGTGCCTAATTCCGTTGGATTTTAACCAACTTTGGAATTCTGCTGACAAAAATTGGGCAGCATTGTCCGTAACTAAGCTGTCCATTAAACCATATAAAGCTATATGATTGTTTAAAACGTCAATGACACGCGCGGACGTTGTTGACTTCATTTTATGCACAAAAGGAATTTTTGAATGTGCGTCTACAAGAATGAAAAACATGTAATTGTCCATCGGGCCCAAAAAATCAGCGTGTAAGCGATTGTTGGGTTTTAGTGGATATTCCCACGTATGCTTAGGACCTGACGTTTGAGTATCTTTATACTCTTGACAATTTTGGCACGATTTGACTTTATTTTCAATGTCAGAGTCAATCTTAGGCCACCAGACTTTTTGTCTAGCTAAACTTTTCAATTTAACTATGCCTAAGTGAGCACTATGTAGATCTTTCAAGATTTGTCTCCGCAAGGCCGTCGGCACCAGGACTCTATACCCCCAAAATAAGGTTTCGTTTTCGACAGATTTCAGCACGACGTGTGAAGTACGGTAACAGATCGGGAATTTCGCATTTGTCAGGCCAACCATGGTTCACATAACGATAAACTTTTGAAAGGATTTTATCACGTTTACTTTCAAGAACGAGTGTCTCGTTTAAAACTGGAAGATTAGAAATAGTTTCTAAAGCAAGAATATTGTACTGCTCTTCTGCTTTCTCGAATTCCTCGGTATTTGGGAGGGGAAGGCGCGATAAAGCGTCTGCCGTCAAATTAAGTTTACCGGGAATGTGTTGGAATTCGTAATCGTAAGCATTAAGCATCACTGCCCAACGCTGAACCCTGGCGGCTGCCATCTGCGGTATTCCTTTTTTAGGGCCAAAAATCCAAACTAAAGCCTTCTGATCAGACTGCAGTATGAATCGCTGACCATAAACATATTCATGAAACCGTTTCACTCCCCAAGCCACGCTGAGCGCTTCCCGGTTAAAATGCGAGTAGCCTCTTTCCGCTTGAGTGAGTTTACGTGAAGCGAAAGCTATCGGCCGTGATTCACCGTTTTTCATGACATGCATCAGGCACGAGCCTATTCCGTAGGGTGAGCCGTCACAAACGAGCTTGAGCTTTAATTTCGGATCGTAATGAACCAGAACTTTTGATTTAAGAAATAATTCTTTTACTTTACTCACGGCTCGGTCGCATTCTGCCCCCCAAACCCACTTCACACTTGGGCTTAACAAACGTGTTACTGGTGACAGAATATGAGCGAGATTCGGTAGATATTTTGAGTAATGGTTTACAAAACCCAGAAAGCTCTGTAGCTCTTGAATACATGTTGGGTTAGGAGCGTTTGTGACTGCTTTGATAACCTCAGGGAGTGTATGCAAGCCTTCTGCATTTATCATGTGGCCTAAATATTTTAATTCAGGCCGCGACAGTTTGCACTTCTCGATCCTAAGTTTGGCTCCTGCATCTTGTAAAGCATTTAACAGTTTATTTAACGATTCGTCATGCTCACCCCCCTTCCCGCTCACCAGGATGTCATCATAAAACGGGAGACATTTGGGGATTTTACTGGTGACTTGAGTCATTACCCTCTGGAAAATTCCAGGACTGGACGCCAGGCCCAGGGGTACGCGAAGCCATCTAAACAAACCCAGTGGTGTATTTATTGTCAAAGCTTCTTGTGACTCTTTGTCGAGTTCAATTTGCAGAAATGCATCCTTAAGATCGATAAGGGAAAAAGTGTCACTGCCTGCTAATTCACTGAATAATTCTGCGGCCGTGGGAACTGGATAGTGGTCGACTTCGAGTTGAGGGTTCACGGTGGTTTTATAATCACCAATCACTCGGATTTGACCATCCGCTTTGTGAACTATGACGATCGGCGTAGACCACTGAGAAGTTTCCACAGGCTCTAGAATTCCAAGGCCAACCAATCTACGAATTTCTTGGTTAACCTTTTCTTTAAGTGCTAACGGAACCGGTCTTACACGACTGTACACAGGCTTGGCATCAGGTTTTAAATGAATTTTGGCTTTAAAATTCTTAAACTTACCCATGCCTTCAGAAAATAGCTCCGGGAAACCCTTCACTATTTCGGAAGTGTCAACTGGCGTAATGCTAGTTTTAATTTTCTTAACACTTTTCTTAGGTTTCACTTTCGTTTGTAGGTCGTAAAAAGGATGGAAATTAACTCGAAAAATAGAAAGCCAATCCTTTCCCATTAATGCAGGTTTATATAATTTTGAAACTAAAGCATCCAAATGTTCGATTTGACCTTGAACTTCAACCTTCAGACTTACAGTGTAAATCGTGTTCTCCATTCCGTCAGTGTATGAGTGTATCGAGTACGGACTGAGTTTTAAAGGACAGTCCGCAAAATATTTTTGATGCCACTCAATAGGGATAATGGATGCATCTGCCCCGGAATCAAGTTCCATTTCTAGCTTGACACCATTTAGGCAGACTGGCATTTTCCATTTATGGATTTTCATAGAATTAACTACTACTATTATTTTGTTGGTTTGTAGGGGAATTGAAATCTGGTCCGCAGCCTGACTCAGTCCAAGAGTATTATTTTTCAGTACAAGATAGTCGTTGTCTGAATCGGTATCAGACCCGGAACCAGACTCTGAATTTTCGGCTTCAACATCCTGG
>JAHWFP010151823.1:0-11596 GCA_023313725.1 Lithobius niger | reverse complement strand
AAATTCCCTGAATTTTCCAGACTTGATAAATTCCCTGAATTTTCCAGACTTGATAAAATTCCCTGAATTTTCCAGACTTGATAAATTCCCTGAATTTTCCAGACTTGATAAATTCCCTGAATTTTCCAGACTTGATACATTCCCTGAATTTTCCAGACTTGATACAATCCCTGAATTTCCAGACTTGATAAAATCCCTGAATTTTCCAGACTTGATAAATTCCCTGAATTTTCCAGACTTCATAAATTCCCTGAATTTTCCCGGTTTTATCGGTTTTCCAGGTAGACTGCTACCCTGATTGTTTTCTGTTTTTTTCATCGTCATTGCCTGTTTCTTACCCCTTGATTCAAATTTCTCCCTTGCTTTCTCGCCATTTTTTCCCCCTGAACCACAGGTTGAAAAAAAATCTTGAAGAATCTTGAAGAAATGTTAACGATTGTTTCGTAAACGCATTAACCCGTGACGCAATTTAACGATTGTTTCGTAAACACGTTAATTCGTGACGTCACGTCCTCCGTGGCATGTGGCAGAGCGAGCGACCTTTGCCGCACACAGTTTGACGAGTCCAGACACTTGCAGTCGAAAGCGGTGTAACCCAATCAAGTTTGCGGCAGACTTCGTTCTGATCTAATTACGCAGAGTGGTTGTGCGAAAGGATGGTGAAGTAGAGGATAGGGAAGAGTTTGTTTGGGGTGCCGGGGGGGGGGGGGGCCGAGGGAGGGAGTGGTTGCAGACCACCCGAAGTTACTCAGGGGCGGGGGTGGAAGAGGGGGGACGGATGATCCCCCCTTTCCAGCTGTCGAGAGGAAATAAGGGATGAAATGAAAAGGGGGAAAGAGATAAAGGGACTCTTCCTCGTGCAATCAATGCAAGCTCAAGTACCCCAGATCAGAGCAAGGGAATGGGTAATACTAAACCACCCCCCCCTTCTCTTTCTCTGTCTAGCTTTCATTCGGTATGTTGTACCCTTAAGGCAGAGACTTTCTGCAGAGCCAAATAATCGACCTGTTTCGGGCTCCATTTTCGGTGTATGTTCAGTTCAGGCATATCTTCGACTTGATTGGAAAGGGGCGAGGGGTTACAGATTTCTCCGTCCTGAGGGTGGGAAAAAATCGGATGCTGGTAATGCGATCTTTCGAAACAATGTCGTAATTATAAGGAAGAAACGAAGCTGCAATTTAAATTATTAGATTTCTTTGTACGGTTTTCCCCCTTTACTAGCAACACACCCACAACACACACAATTAATAATGACTAATTTTCCACCATTACAGTGCAACATGTTCACCGTGGTATAAAAACAATAACATTACAACCAAAACCGTATGAAAATGTGTACTTCCCTGCAACCCTACAATGCGTAAGGAGCTCTCCTACAGGTCTCCAGCGAATTACCTACGGGTTTCCTTCAGGTCTCTTAGAAGTCTCCTTTAGGTCGTTTTCAAGTCTTCTTTCAGATCTCTTCCAAGTTTCCTTTAATACTCCTAATAGTTTCCCGTTGTTTCAGGTGTCACCTTCAGTTCTCCTACGAGTCCTCCTTCTTGTCTGCTTTAGGTCTCCTACAAGTTTCCTCAGGTCTCCTACCAGTCTCTTGCAGGTTTCCTTCAAGTCTACTATAATCAGTCTCCTTTCACTTCTCCTTCAAGTCTCTTCCTAACATGCCGCATTTCAGATCTCCTTCAGGTTTCGTTCAGGACTATGACAGGTTTCCTTTAGTTTTCGGTCTCCTACATGTTTCGTTCAATAGCCTGCAAGTCTCTTAAAGGTCTCCCTTAGGTCTAGCAGGGAAAACTCCTTAATTAGTTTTTTTTCGAGGCGGATCTGTATTCATTGTATGAAGATCATCGGTACTGAAAAAAAACTCGTGTACAAAAAATTTTACTTAAATTCGTGTAATCTAACGAAAATAAACCAGCTTAAATATTTTATGCCCCTTAGAATATCTGCGTTAATTCAACATCAGCATTCACAAACAGAAAGTATAGAAACACTGTGAAGCCACATCAAGACCGCTTTTCATTGCTTTGAAATACTTCTTTATTTTACTACGTCAACCGATTTGAAGTGGAAGCCCGTTTTAATTTTTTACATGTGGTTTTTTTTAACTCTAACTTGTTGGGAATGCGAGTTTTTAAACTCGGAGGGTGGGGGGGGGGGGGGACCGTTTTAAAAAAACCTTAAAAAAAAATTTGAGTTTGTTTGGGGGCATCACCCCCCCCCTCCCTTTCCTTCCCCCCATCGGATCGGATCGCTACAGTTCTGGTTCTGGCTTTATTCTGAATTAGGCATTAGCTGAGACTTTATCAGGTTCCCTTCTCAGTATCGGTTCAGAACAGACTTCTTCTGGTCCGCTAGGCTGGACTTTGCTGGTATAGCTTATATAAGCTATCGAATGACCTTCGGTCCAAACCAAACGTCCCTCGAAAAAGGCATCTACGTTCGGGGACATTTACGCAAGCCTATTCACGACGCATTCTCGCTGCGTGAATGAGTTGCGAGAAACGGTTGCATAAATCTGCCCCAACGAAAAATCAACATAGCGTCGGTTTTGGCCCTGGTCGACTGGTAAGAAAGGTTTCAATAATGAGTGCTTCGAAGCAACTGGGAGCCCGCCACGGCTCAGAGTCTGCTGTGACGTCCACCACGAGTTAGCCATTGACGAACGAGAACAGCGGCTGTTTGGCCGTCTGATTGGACTAGCCAGTCACTTGATACGCACGTCATGGCAGAGAGCAATGGCGCATGGTGGAGTGACGGAGGTAATACACCTGCACGTGTTTACCCAAGAAAGATCGTGGGTAGAAGGCTTCAGACGTTATGCATGCGCTATTTGATAACCTTTCCCTTACAGGAAAAATCTTTGAATAGTTTACTAGTTTTGGGCTATTCTAAGTACATTTTTGTTATTTGTTATGTGGAAACTATATTTGCACATTTGACCTATTTTGGCAGTTTACTAGTTTTGGGCTATCTGCAGGGAGTTTGACTGGGGCGGTTATGTTGATGTGGTGAGCAAACGATGGTGAAAAGTTGAAAGTTATTTAGAGCAGATTCATTGCTGATAGATGTTTTAATAGTCAGTAATTTTGATGTTGCACTCGCCTGCCACGACACAAATCCCTGCTTTAAACTAATGTGATGTAGGTGAAAAGTGGTGAATTGTTTGCGGCACGATGCAACTTAAATGGGGACAATTGGAGGAAATTGGGGAATAATTTCTAGTGAATGATCGAAAATAAACACAACTTACGATGGCTGCAGTCAGATTTGGAATCAAGGAGGGGTTGGAATTACATTGTTGCCTAACTGATAATCTATTACAATTGTCGGCTAGGCAGTGCACGAGTTACATTGTTGTTACAACAGAATTGGAATACATATATATTGTTTCAAGATAATACATTAACAACTGTAGAATGCTTAGAAAGGCGGCAGATTGAGAGATAGGTCTCACTTGTAAGGCCAATTGTGGTGCAGTTGCATTAGCAACAGCACGAGGGCGTCCAACATTGACGAGTCTAAGGGCGAAAGCTGAGACCAATCTCTACATATCCTAAGTACATTTTTGTTATTTGGTATGTGGAAACTATATTTGCACATTTGACCTGTTTCGGCAGTTTACTAGTTTTGGCTATTCTAAGTACATTTCGCTATGTGGAAACCTCATTTGCACGTTTTACTAGTTTTGGCTGTTCTAAGTACATTTCGTTAGCGTGGGCAATTTCTTTGAATATATCATTAGTTTTGGGCTATTCTAAGTACATTTTTGTTATTTGTTATGTGGAAACTATATTTGCACATTTGAGCTGTTTCAGCAGTTTACTAGTTTTGGCTATAATAAGTACATTTCGCTATGTGGAAACCTCTTTTGCACGTTTTACTAGTTTTGGCTGTTCTAAGTACATTTCGTTAGCGTGGAAAATTTCGTTGAATATTTTACTGGTCTTGGCTAGTGTGGAAACTTTCTTTGAATATTTGCCTGTTTTGGGCTATTTTAAGTGCATTTTGTTATCGTGGAAGACTATTCCTACTACTCGTGGTGCCTTCTAGTGGAAAATCAACTTACTACAATCCTAGCATCAGGCGTTTTGGGAACTGATAGCTTCCCCTTATCAAATTTTCCGTAAAATTTGGTAAATATTTCATTTAGTGCTCATGCGTAATGAGCAGAAAAATGGCCGATCTGGCAGATAGTCACATATAAATAAACATATTTTGTTAAATTATGTAAAATGGTATAGGTGTGGATCTCACACTTCGTGTTAAGGTTTAGAGCAGGGATCTCCAAACTTCACATTATACAGCTGCCGCCGTTAGCCGCCGCGTCGTATTTTTATTAATATTTTTCGGCCGCCGCCGGGTCTAGCCGCCGAAAAAAAATGGCTAAAGCAAATTTTTAAGCTATACTAAGCTATAATAATTATATAATATTATGTTAAAAATAATTATATATTAATAAATATTATATATAAAATATTATAAACATAATTATATATTATAATTATAGCTATAATAATAAAATCATAAAATTACTTGCAACTTGTCTCTAATGGTGAATTGATGGCCTGTCATATGTTGCTTAGTTTTGAAAACCAGTTGTCTTGCCAGCAACTTATGAGCGCCTCGTATTTGTGTGGTCATTAGCGTGTTTGGGCACTTTTGGTTTCGTTTTATGGTTGAGTATAATAATATCTATTCACGGTAGATATTTTTTCCCCCATCATGGGTTTCTCCTTTTTTTTCATTTGCTAATCACCTAGAAATGCATAGTCTCGGGCCCCCCCCCCCCCTCCCTTAGTCAATTTCTCACATTTCGTCATTTATTCGTGTGCAGCGAGTTTTCATCTTTGATACCCTTCGCTTAATTTCGGACGATGTAGCTGAAAACTAGCTGCCAACCGGCCGAATTTATAATTGGCCGATGGTGGCCAGAAAATCGGTGGCTATTCGCAAATTGGCCGAAGTTTCTGTTAATCTGGCTGGAAATAACAAAATTATGTACCTGAGGGGGTATATTTACAACCTGAGGTCCTTAAGCACAATTGCTTACCTTTGGCAGTCGGGTTTTTCCTTCTTTAATCCAAAGTCAGACCAAACAAGAAAGTGATGCTCCTCCCACACTCCTCCCTCAAAGACAACCAGCCTAAGGTGAGGGCAGTAAGAGGGATTACCACAGAAGCCGCAAAAGTAAGTTTTACTTCGTTCAGATAAAGGAAAATGTACCTTTACAAGGACAAACAAACATAAGAACGGGCCACAAAAGTGTTCATGTGACGCATCTGGCCAACCCCCTCCCCCCCGAGTGGTATGGGGTCTCCGGTTTATAGCAATGAAATGGTCAAGGACGTAATATCGAAATAATAAAACATGGCATTTCCATTAACACAGATGCGAATTTCAGCATTCTTTCCACCTTATCTGATTTGAGACATATACCAACAAGTTTATACCTAACCCGCAAAGTTCTTCAGTTTACCATCGAATGCAGTTGTTCCCTTCCATTTCCCTCTTTTGTTGACCTGCCTTTTCAAGGGTTTGGTGGGAGATTCTCTGCGATTCCCGCGTCTTTTGGTGCCGAAATCGATGTCCAGCAAAGGTTATACACCCCCGCGGCGAATCACAGATCTTTGCTCCCAACCTGCGTCGTTGTTGGCCTTCTTTTTCCCCCCTTTTTTTTCTTTTAGACTTTTTCTTCCGACAGTGGACAGCTCAGCGGGGGGGTGGTGGTGGTGGTGGAAGTGATGGTCAGCAGAGGTTTGTAGGGGTGATTGGGATTCGAGAGTTGGAGGCCAAACTCTTTTGTCCACGCCGGTTGGTCTGAAAAGGGGCTTCGTGTTTGGTTCGGTTCTAAGATTGTGATCAAATTCCTAAGCTCGACTGGCTCAAAGAATCGACAGTATTCCAACAACGTCTTGTCCGTCTATCTAGCTTTCTCCCCCACCACTCCTTCTGTTATCCTGGTCCCCAATTCTCGTTTTTGTGTGTGTGTGTCTGGCAGCCCCCCCTGTGTGTCTTGGCCAGTGTCGCAAAACTCGGTGGGTAGCTTTGTCATGAATGCACTGAGTGTGCGATCACGTGATCGGCATAGCGTTGTGTGGCGCCATCTTTTGAGAGCTTGCGAGTTTAATCCTCTGGTGCCGTCGTTTTTTTGGCAAAATTCCTGACATGTCGTCTCGTCTTTCATGCTGTTCGTTCCATTCCCCCACCCACGTTTTTTTTTTCCTTCCAGTTTTCTTCCTCTAGTTTTGGTGGCACTCTCCATTATTTTATGAGTGCTGCCGTGAATCTGTATGCTGGATGAATGTCATACATACACAGGTAATGTGTAACCTATACATCAGTGCTATGCTTAAGGCCATTTCCTCGGGAGACAGCAAACACCATCAATCCGAGACCGTGGACCAGAATAGCAACTTGCATCCTTCCACTCGTTAATGTAAAGTTTAACGTTTAGAGTTGTAAGTGCTATTCTGCATGTGACAAAAGAATGGCATTGCTCCCAGGAACACCAACTTTGGCTCAAGGAAATTTATAACGTCCATTTTTGGCGTCAAAAGACAGGAACGTCTAGAACCATCCGGGCAATTCAGATAAACGATGCCTTCATAACAGAGGGGGGGGGGGGGGAATGAGGCCTAATGGCGCGTCGACAACTTGGTCATTAGCACCAACAGAGCCCAAAGAAAGGCAGCCATATTGAATTTAGTTTTTTTTTCTGAAATCGGAGTAAAAGGCAATTAACCGATTTCTTTACTACAACTTTTGATGAAACTATTCCCGCTACATGGACAAATGTAGTTTTTACTTGGAAAGGATTTTTTCAGTTGTATGAAATATGAGGCCCAGTCGTGCCATCGAACCTGATAGATTCTCGGCGTATTTAAAAAAAGAAAGTTTGTTACCAGATTTGTGGATCAAACGGAAAAAAATGTAACGTTGTCTTTTACGATAGGAAAACTGCCTTTTGTTTGGTCGACCGCAAGTTCCAATATACAAAAGCGGGAGATCCAGTGGATAAAAAAAAATACAGACCAATTTCTCTTACAGCAGTACCACGCACAGTTATGGAATCGGTGATACGGACTAATGATGGAACATATACATAATTTACGAACTTGTTAAGGACGACCAGTCGGATTTTCACTGGAGTGTTCTGCGTGCACCAACTGATGACTGGATACATTTATTGAATCATTAAACCAGGGCATTGCTACTGATCTTATTTTATTCGTCTTCCAAAAGGCATTCCAATTTGTAGTACACAATAAACTGCTTTTGAAGCTCCAACAGATCAGTTTCTGAATGTTTTTTGAATGGGTTAAGGTTTTCACCATGGGTAGGACCAAGCAGATGTTGGTCGGATAGCCGAATTAAGTCAACTTGAATATAATGAGCGGTGTGCCACAGGGATCCGTACTTGGTCCCCTTTTGTTTGTTCTTTTCTTGAACGATTTGTTCTCTAATACAGAGAATGTGTACCAGTAGAAATTAGCGGATGACTTAAATGCAACAATAATTATTAACATCCAGGAAAGTTCTTACTTCAATGTGAAATTGACTGTCTTATTGGCTGGGCAGAAACCTGGCAAGTGTCGATTTCGTTAAAAAAAAAGAAAGATGGCATGTTGGGCCCGACAACACGACTTCCCATGCACTAATAACAATAACGAGTTACCAATGACAAGAACTGTAAAAGACTTAGGTGTTTGGTTTCAGTCGAACCTCAAATCTGCGATGTGGACTCGGTCATCTAGACCTCAAAACGTTGATCTGCTATTTTCAGGCGTTGTTTCAACTGGGGAAACGTCCAAACTTATGGCCATACAAAGTGTATGTACTCCATGCTCAAGGACTGTGCGAGTCTGTCTGGTCCCCCAACTTACTTAGGAAAATTCACCACCTTGAGTCAATTCAAAGACGCTTCTCAAAGTTCCTATTGAGCATTAAAAAATACGCCTTACGGTTTCGTCTCAAGCATCTGAAGCTTGCCTCCCCGGAGCTTCTTAGATTAAAAAAGGATTTAATCTCAATTTATAAAATTGTTTACATTAAACGCCCAAGTGGATGTTCCATTATTCAAATCAGCACCATCACACGAACAAGGTGTAACTTGTAAGCTAGTCATCCCCAAACACAAGCTAAATTGTAGAAGGAATTTTTTTGCTATATGGTAAATGCCAGCCTGCACTGGAGGGACGCTTGCTCCCAAGCCAAACACCCAGTGAACAGAAAGGAACACACAATAAAGCGTGAAATAAGGTTATATATGTTGAACAGGAGAAGCCCAAAGTGCACATGTAAAACCAACACAACCCGACGTTTCGAGCTATCACCAGCTCATTATCAAGGGAAATGCAAGATACACGTAAAACTGCATAAAGTTGCAAACAGACAAATGCAGGCAAAACTGCCTAAGTCAAACTACAATTCGAACAAGTTAAAAATTTAAAATTTTAAAAGGAGAAGAAGAGAAGAGCGACCTCTCTGTGCTGCAAGCCCAAGAAGAAGTGTCGAAATTTGAGTGTAGTCCGGGTTTAAACTAATTTTCCCTGGTGGTGAGGGTATGCTTTTCCAAATTCCACATATTCGCACTAGGCTTAATCTTGAAACTCTCTGCATCGCCTTGCACGATCCACAGGTTCATAATCATCTGCTCCCTAATGACAACAAATTCAAAGAATGCTTAGCACTCCTCAAAGAGCACTCTGTAACTAAATTCCGACACCAGGGTACTATAAAAATAACTATTTGATACCCTCACCACCAGGGAAAACTGATTTAAACCCGGACTCAAATTTACACTCAAATTTCGTCACTTCTTTTTGTGCTTGCAGCACAAAAAGGTCGCTTTCCTCTTCCTCTCTTTTTAAAATTTTAAATTATTAACTTGTTCGAATTGTAGTTTGACTTAGGCAATTTTGCCTGCATTTGTCTGTTTGCAACTTTATGCAATTTTAAGTGTATCTTGCATTTCCCTTGATAATGTGCTGGAGCTAGCTCGAAACGTCGGGTTGTGTTGGTTTTACATGTGCACTTTGGGCTTCTCCTGTTCAACATACTTTGTTTCAGTGCTTGCATTTTTCCTAAAATAAGGTTATAAACGGAACAGAAAGCCACATGGACCAATGGCCACATGAGAAAACCAAATAAACCGATTGGACTGAAGTAAACGTGGTGTTCCACAAGGTTCTGTACTCGGACCAATCCTGTTCTTAATTTACATTAATGCCATCATGGAAAAAAAATTAAGTTTTACGTAACTTTGATACTGACGATATTTTCTTTATGCCTATGAACTACAAAATAGACATATGATGAGGCAGAGCTTACAAACCAATTTTGGTGAAATAAATAATTACTCTCTAGTGAATGATTTTATCAAATACAGTAAGTGTCGAAAAACAGTATTCACGCTTGTCATTACTTTCCACAAGTTCAGAAGCACATGCTTCATAACCATGCACCGCTCTGAATGTGAGAACTACTCTGAGTTCACATGCCCGAAATTAAACCAAGTTTCAAATCATAAATATCTGGGGTTGGAAATCGATGATAATTCGAAATTCCTTAACCAAATCAGGCAACAATTCGTAAAATTAGGAGAGTAATACCTACACTGTACACGGTCCGAAAGCTCTTTGACGTCAAATAAGAGCTCTTTGACAGTCGACATGCGGTCAACACGCTCATTTCGTCCGTGCGCACACGGATGGACGAGGGACAGTCGTTGGTGGTTTAATTATATAGATACTGCAGCTGCTCGCTAATTAGCATGACGTTGTGTTACGAATTCCGCAGAGAAAGACACTTCGGAGGGCGCCGGGCATCTGCTTAGTGACCCTTTGACAACTTCTGCAAAAGTTTTCCACCAAACGAAAATAATTCAGTCCAGTGATGGAAACTGTCTTTATGAGGATGCTCTAGGAACCCGAGCACAGCAGCCAAAGGACAACCGTGGATACCCTGTTTAAAATTTCGGATTTTACTGTTCAATCACCAGTCAGATTTGAAGGTCGTGGACTGTTTTTATGTTTACATCATTGTACAAAATATGGAAACCTCCCAACAGGTTAATTCCCACAAGGACATGTAAAAACTATATTTAATTTTCAACCAGTGTATTGCTGTTCTTGGTCACCTAAAAAATGAAATGCATGTAATCGGGATTATAAGAACCTGAGAAAGGAGAAATTTCTGCAAGGAGACTTAACAATAAAAGCCAATTACAAGATTTAAAAAAAAAACATAACACCATAAAAACAACGGGATCAACACCGTCTGCTGGCGTAACCAGACCTGCCATCTTGCAACGATCCTGGTGGGCGGCATTGACTTCAGGAAGTTATGTCGCTTTCTTGTTTCATAAATGCTGGAGTCCCAGGATCATTGCCAGTCCTGCGTCTAGCTCGTCCACCGCAAGCGCTTGAAACATCCAGTCATATGCATCCAACGCATCCATGGAAAAGATTCCGTGGGATTAACTGTGAATCAGAATTGACCACGTACTGACTTCAGACATGTGGCTTGTCACTAACTGGGTGTCGGACAGAACGATGATTCAAAAATCGAGTCATAAACCAGCCTCAAGAGTAACGAATTCAATTCACTTTTTAGAGAGATTTCACTCCTTAGGTCATCAGATGCTGAAGTATGTTAGCTTTGACTTCACAAATCTGTCAAAGCTCGCAGTTAGGCCATAACAAAACTTGCGGTTGAACATGTCCTCTATAATTACTCCGAGTCAGTCTAACTTGGTGAAACTTTAATGTGGCAACTTTCAAAGGTGTTTGTTCCGTGTGGGCATTAACATCACACAGGCTATTACTCCACCTCTCTTTTTTCCGCACTCTTACCGGGGCGTGAAGTGGCACACCTCTTCAGACATCGAACAAAATCGATGACAAGACTCCTCCTTTTTGCTGTTTCACCTGATGAATGCCACCTCAGTTGTCCTTTGCCACTTTCTATTCAATCTGGCGTGATTGTAGAGATCAGTAAAATGACTACTTATTGCTTTACCACGGCGTGTACAAAGTTGTCGTAAGCTACTAGCGTTAGCAAGAGTTGGAGAAGGCGTGGTTTATAGGTGGAGTCTTTTACCTTATATAAGCTTGGAAGTAGAACAATAATGTGTTAGCACTATACCAGATTGTACTCGACATAATTAGGCCTATACTGGGGTGATTAGGTCTGTAGTTGAGTATTTAGGCCTGTACTGGCTTGATTAGATGTATATTTGAGTAAATAAGCTTACACTAGCGTGATTAGACCTATATTTGAGGCATATACTGTGATGGTTTATATTTGGACTCTTTTACCCTGCATGCTAGAGCGTACAACAGTAGTGTGATAGCACTATATCAGATTGTACCCCCACATATTTAGGCCTACACTGGTGTGATTGGGCCACATTTGAGAAATTAGGCCTATATTTGAGTAAATAAGCTTATACTAGCGTGATTAGGGCTATTTTTGAGGCGTATCATGTGATAGTTTATATCTGTATTCTTACCCTACACACTAGGGCATAGAGCAGCAGTGTGTTGGCCCTATACCCAATTGTACTCCACATACTTAGGCCTATACTGGCGTGATT
>JAHWFP010151817.1:8420-30447 GCA_023313725.1 Lithobius niger | reverse complement strand
TCTTAAATGTATTGAATTCAATCGCAAAATAACTACTCAAGGCTTAGCGAAAAGTAACAATACTATTTTCTCGTCATTTTTCAACAAAGCATATTAGCGCTATTCCTGGTGAATGTAGGCTACTAAATTTTCGCTCTAAAATTTTTGTTTACTAACAACTGACGATCGCTTCAAAGAACTGATCAACTTACAACTAAATGTTCAAAATTTCTGCCGATTTTCCTCCGGGGATTTAAGAGAATTGAATCACGCTTATGACTCCATTGTAATTTTCTATTCTAGTGAGCTTTGTACCAAAAAGAATCATTATTGTCAGGATAGCAAGTTGTATTCAATTAATATACTAAGTCTATAATTGACACAGGGAAAGGAAGGCGTAAATGATATGCAGCAATTCAACAACACTTGGCCTTTAATTACCACTCTAATTTACACAATATTGACCCCACATATGGTCAATTAAATCAAGACTTAAGTGGTTAGTGAATGATCGTGCTGATTACAATTAATTAACATGAAGCGTGGCGATTGGCATTACGTTATCTACTTATTGTTGACTGATTAACTTAACCGTTAATTTATATTGACTTGCCTTGAGTTAATTAAAGTGCGTTGGTAGCAATCCTAATCATAAGCACTGTATTAATAGCCTTAGCTAAGAGTGGAATACTTAGCTCAACAAGAAACTTGATTGTAGCTAACGCTCGGTGGTTAGCCTAACGCTGCACCCGGCTTCCGTCGATCCCACGGTACGGTCTCCGCTCTACTGCACTGTAGATCGGCCCTCAGGAATGTGACCGGCGTGCACGATTTAAACAACACTTTTGATACCGGAATGAATACTAACATTCCAGAGTCTAGTTTTATATGTGATTGTTATCGTAGCCACATCAATAAATGTCTTAACTGATTGATTGGATTTACGGAGTATTTTAGGACTAGACAGTCCGGGTCCTTATCTTAATTAGGGGACTGCTACACATGCCAATCATGGTATTGTTTGGTTCGGGAAGTACTTTAGTCGATTCTAAGTATATCTCATTTAAGTTGCTCTTATGTTAATTGACCTGTCGTCTGTGCATCCGCGTAGTAATGATTGATTGTTATTGTTGGAACTGATTGATCATGAGTGACGATCTTATCTTAATTAGTATCCCTTCATGGAAAGTGATAGGGGTTCTCTGAATCGGTCGTAGATAATGCAGAGAAGATAGTTTAATGCAATGCCAATGCTTTATCTCTTACAATAGGTAATTATAGTAGTTCGGGTTACAATGAAATGCTGCTGCTCGGTCGTTCTTTGAAAAGGGCTCCTATCTATATTTGTTCAACTGGAGCCAGCTTAATCTATAAAGAATAAATATTCGGTTCATGCATTAATAAATGTATGATATATGTATACTTTTGCATATAAATAATTAGATGTATTATTTCGGTAATAAAGACCAATTAGGCCTAATTAAAATCCTTACATGAGTTGGTCTTGAAGAGGTTGGGGTGCTCGCCTCAGCTTTGTGATAGTTGCGAGCTCTCGCTGGGCTCTGTACCAGTGATGATTGTATCAACTGTATTGATGCTGGTTTAGATGGTTTAGGGGGACTTACCGTGCCTGCTGCATTTATAGGTGTTTCTTCCTCTTTATCAGCGTCATACTCAAACCACCAAAATAAATACGCACAATCTCACAACGGGAAGGAACTTTATGTTTACGTATTTTCAATGTCATACTCGACTATCACTGTTGTGTAATGGCCCAAAATTATTCCTGAGGGAATGTAAATGTCCTCGCCAGATGCGCTAATAATCATAATCGGGATCAATCCAGTTGGTGACGTATTGACTAAACATCTGGCAAAACAAATCGGGAATTTGTTGCCACATTTTGGAAAAACATCTCCGCTATGGATTTCGGGGCAGCCTACGTGTAAACAAGCTGTTAATCTTGTTTCGCTATTATCTGGTAAAACAATGTTTTTAAACACGGAAACTGGGATTTCTTTGTAATATTTATGGGGCGTGGATTTTTACTGTGACTGAGGGTTATCGTGGGTTACTTCGTCTGATGAAAAGTTGATCGGTGTTGTATGCTCGTTTGTTACATGATATTTCTAAAAATTAATTATTTCTCTATTATATTTGTGTGCATGGCAAGCACGTAAGGAGATGCGGATAGCTTGAACTGTAATTCTCCTATTTCCAAGGTTTGATCAGAGCAATTTAACTTAACCAAATCCGGTTGTGTTGATAAGAAACAGTAATCTATAAAACATGAATGTTTCCAAAATTGTAATCGGGCACAATTCTAAACTGTTGTTTTCTTGAGAATTCACATTTTCTGATTTCTGTAGTCAGTATGTAGTCAGTAGTTCACTGACATTTTTACCTCTGAAGCCAATCAAATTTATTGGCTCTGATGCTGTGGTTTCCTAGCATTTTATTTTCGGATCGTTGTAATAATTGTAGTGGTGTCGATGCTTCGATTACAGAAAGTCCCTATCCGGAATCTTGTAGTGTTATAACTTCATAAAAACACACACAACCACCAGGCAGAAACACACACACAAGTTCCTTTGAATTTTCGGTGAATTCCACCCCGTTCACCTTCTTCTTTTTATGAAGTTATGTCGTTTTCAAACCACTGTAAACGCCGGTTGCCGGTATTTTGTGTTGTAGTGTTAGTTTACTAAGATGCCCAAAATTGAAGATCAAATGCGGCTTAGGGTGTACTGTTTTTGTGTTGTAACCCGCACAATCAACTGCGGTGTTTTGCCATATCCTAGCTCTTCAATGAGACCAATAGTATCCATTTCTGCCGCTAGATGGAGTTGGTGAGGCGTCGTTTCGGAAGTTAGCCTGTTTTCGGCTGAAAGCATCGCTGCTCGTTTGCCCGTCTTTTCTTGTGTTTTTCTGAAATTTCTGTGAGGTTGGATTTGCTGTCCTAATAAACTAAGCAAATAGTTGGGGCTGTAACTGTAGCTATTAGTGGAATACGAATTTTCCATTCTTCTTAATTTTTACTCGAGATGTTAATTGCTTCCCCTGCTTAGATCAGACGAGCTTTTCTTTCATTTGAGTCAGAAGTGCTACGAAATTCTACTGTTCTATCTTCGCCTATTAATTCCAATACTATTGGGTTGTTGGTTAGATAATTCTGAGTGAAACTTCGTTGAGTCGATACCGTCTTCAAAAAGAGTAAGGACTACTGAATCACATTTTAATTCGTATGCGATGTTTATTTCGGTCAACATTTTCGTGAATGTTTTATCCAAGCTGGTGTTTAACTCCGCCGCACGTTATGTATTTAACCGAAATTGAACCAAAATATGATGCTAATCTAGGCAATGTCAAGGTGCGATCATTCAAAGCTAGTTTTTGCTGGTGCCAATCTACTTTTGAATACAAATTGAGTAGTAGGCCTGCTGCGTCAATTGCTGATTGTATTAATTTATTTTTAAATAAAGAATTTCCCTCTGCCTTTGGTGTTGGGGCTGTTTCTGCTGTAATGACAGGATTTTCGACATTCGTAGTATTATTATAGTGGAAATATTACCTACCTATGAATATCCAGCTAGCTCAAAATACCTATTCTGCTTTGAACTATCAACTAGTTTTTTGGCTGGTGACTATCACTTTTGTGGGGGCCTTGTGAATTTCTGGGCTGGATGGAATTTGCGTTTTGGCTATTTCCATTATTTTCTGTTTATTGCTGATTAAACAGTCTTAAATTCAGCTGTGCTCTTAAACAGTCTTAAATTCTTACTTCCTGATACTCTGGTTTCGTGCGAATTTGCGTGAATCAGTTTTCCCTCAGCTTTTAATCTCCTAGCTTTTTTGGGTTTTTGGTTTTTCTCCTAGCTTCGAGCTGTACTGCCTTTGTTTTGCAATCCTTACTTTGATGAAATCGCCCAAAGCAACGGAAGCATGATCTAGTTTCCCCGTTGCCTGTGCTGAAGGCACATACCTTTGCATTGTTGACCGATTCAGGGATTTTTAAATTCCCGATTTCTTTCTTGTTTTGTTCGAGTTCATGCAATACTTTCGCTAGATCGGCTGATGCGACTGTCTTATTTTTGTCGAGTGGTGATGTTGTACTGGGTGTGGCAGCACTTGCTGTGCAATTTTGGCTTTTGTTTTTGTTGTTTGATGTAGCTTTTCTTCCCAAGGTTTTGGTCGAATGGTTGCTAAATGAGTTTCCAAACTGTCTGGCATAGTTAACTGGAAAGTACAGTGTAGGCCTTCGTCTCATGATCTTACTTTTATCGTTTGCTCGAGTTCGCTGTCTTCCGATTTTATCACCCAGATTTCTGCTGCCATTCTTTCTAGTCTATTTGCGAATGCTTCACCTTTATGCATTTTGGCTCTGTGAAATTTTGTACGAGTTACTTCTAATCTGCCTGCTCCGAATCTTTCAACTAAAGCAGCTTTAAAAGGAAACCAGTTTGTCTGGTTGGCGATTGATGGGATAGTTGCTATGAAACGTGCTGCTCTGCCTTTGTATTCATTTGTCACTGCCTTTCTTAATTCACTGTCTGGCAAGCTGGGGACAATTTTCCTTAAATTATCCGGCAGTACAAAAAATGCGAAAATGACAGTGCCTCCGCCTCCAGAAAAATAAGTCAAGGATTTCTTGGCGGAGCGGACTTCATTCCACATTCTGACGTCATTTCTGTCGTGTTGTTGACGATCATTATTTGGTTGCAGTGGCCTTAGATTGTTGAGAATTTCCTTTAAAGTTTCAGCGCGGCTCTTATTAGCTTGTTGGAAACACCCCCGGAACCCGGAATGGCAGCAGAACCTG
This sequence comes from Lithobius niger, assembly GCA_023313725.1. Taxonomy (NCBI): domain Eukaryota; kingdom Metazoa; phylum Arthropoda; class Chilopoda; order Lithobiomorpha; family Lithobiidae; genus Lithobius; species Lithobius niger. The sequence goes on along the minus strand of JAHWFP010151817.1, from coordinate 25,649 downwards.
GAACTAATCCGTGACAATTCACTGTCTGCTTAAGGGGTTGGGCTTTCTCTAACAATCGGAATGTATCGAGAGGGGATGGAGGCATGATTTTGCTGCACAACTTCCTGGTTTACAGCTGTGCTTGCGCTAAAGCTACGCGAGTTGTGTTGAAAATGCTGCTGTCTGCCTGCGTAGGTTACGATGGCTGTTTTCAGGTAACCGTTTTACATTATCAGATGAATTATTTCTCGAATACGTTACGTGATTATTTCTGTCAGAGCTTGGTGAGCGGCTAAGAGAAATACTACGAGATCGACTTCTTGAATGAGTGGTAGAACGAACGCCTGAATGACTGCATTGAGAATGACTGCACTCGATTTCGGGTCCGTCCTTGCATACCTGAACACGGTTGCGATTTGCGCTTCTATTCGTACTTTCTAACAAATGTTTGGTTTTTCTAAGAGTTCTACCACTAATTGAGCGTTTTAAACTTGTCCTTTTAATAGGAATCCTGTTTAAATCACCCTAGAAGTAGTTTTCTTAGTTGTAGTCATAATTTTGGTCCCAACTTGAGTGCCGTTTTGAACTAAACATGTGGCATTTTTGTCTAGGTTAGCCTATTTATTCTACTATTTTCTTTTGCACTGTATCGGTTACGAGTACGATTTAAGCTCGATTCTCGTCAAAACTTTATAAGTTTCCTGACATGATGTAAGTTAGCAAAAATTATTCCAGACCCATCGTGAATTTAGCTACGATTCTAGATGGTAAAAAAAGGTTATCGCTTTTGACGAGATTTTTTTATTACTCAAAATCTAACTCTCTCTGTGCTCTACCGAAATGTGATCTCTGCTGCTTTTAAAATCTGAAGGTGTGGGCTATATTTCGAGTCATAAATTCTGACACCATTGTAAATCTAATTTCTGAGTTTAGATGATTTAGTTATGTGTGAGGCTTAGCTGTACACCGGCTGGGTTAACAACTAACAGCAGCAACTAAACAAGATCACACAATCGGCATGCAAATAAGGGAGACCCCACAGATTTATGTCGGTTAACGAACTTAAGTTTATTCAAGTCAATAGGACAGTGTTAGTGGGTTTATTATTCAATTCCTTAATTCCCATTTAGGACACTCTTAAATTAAAGGGCTGGGGCTCTTACACTCTAGCAACTCAACTCTACTGACTATTCTCCTACAACTACTCTGAATTTTCTAAGTTCAAGCTAATATTCAATAAATCTTTAACGTATACTTAACTTCTGGAATTGAAGATCCTGTGTTGGGGAGCTCGGTGTCTGGCAGCCTCACAGTGTAGAATTGGAATGGACATGTAATAAGGTCCTGTGCTTCAGGATGATTGGAGAGGCTACCCGGACTCCAAAAATCAAAAACCTCGGGGAAACACTCAGTTTTGCTGAAGCTCCACACTTTTATTGTTGTAAATAGTTTCTGACAACTCGGCCGTGACTACCAACAATCCGAATGCAAACCACTAGCGTTTTGTAGCAAAAACGATCTGTAAACTCTTTCCATTAATAGCCAAAGTCAAAACTGTGCTTTATACATCGTCCCCTTCCTTCAATAGTTGCGGTGCATAACACTGTAGTTTATTTACAGTACACCTAATAGCCTAAAAACCAATTTTCCTTTGTCAATGAGTTCAAAACTCCATATTGGCCCATGTGTACATAGTCCCTGTTCCTTCAAACGGCTCCCAAGCAAAACCCTTTGTTCAGCCGACTTCTCCAACTTTCCATTGTTCCCCTGGCCCTCAGCCAATCAGGAGGCCGTAGCTCTCCTCGGCGTCCGCGCTTTGGTCGCCAAAATCCGATGCTCCAGCATAAAAAGCCCCAGTTGCCCTCCCTCCATAGCACAGCTCACAGATCTCAAGCTAGAGGTGGTCACGGCCGGTCAGGAGTAGAGATGCCGCATTCGGAAGGTTACTATGCGTTCAGTATGTTACTAGTTTAATTCAAAAGTTTAACTTTAGGACCCCCCAATTCTAAATTTATAGTTTAATTTCAAACTCATTTCCAGTCTTTGAGAATTTTACAGTTAAGCAAGCCATCGGCATTTCTGGCCCCCTGCTTCCTGTAATGTAAGAGTGGTACTCTTCCTAAAAACCAGCGTTTATGTTCATTTTAAACCACGTTTTAACTTAAACGGTAGACAGTGGCCCTTGAGGATTCGGGAGTCTCTTGCGAGCGATGTTTTCTGTCTAGGACTAATTAATACTTTAGCGGATGCGAGTTTAATTGGAGGGTTTTCAGGGTTGGACCCAAAAACTTCTTTTTCTAATCGAAATTGTCTATGATTATTTAAAACCCAGTTGTTGCTTTTAAGGGTTGAATTTTCTCTAATGTAAATTCGTTTGCTTTCACGGAAAGCCTGTTGCTTTAATTTAAAGCCTTCTGTAAAACTAGTAACCAAAATGTAAAGTGTTCTTATCACTGTTTATTTATTAAAAACCAAGAGTGTTAAACTACAAACGTCCGTTTTCTAGTGCTAAATAATCGCTGATGTTTTATATGTAGCCCATTTTTATTCTAAACCCCCTTAGCTTTTATACTTACCCACCGGTGGTGGCAGCCTTGAAAGCCAGGTAGAAATACTGGATAGCCAATTTTTATTTAGATAGGAAAGTTATCTTCACTCCCTCTGGACTTTATTAAAATCTTTATTAAAGTTCACTCTTGAACTTTATTAAAATCTGAAGAGTTAAGATTGAAAGCCCTTGAAATCGCTGACGGCGAAAAAAGGCATGACTTAGAGCTAGCAGAGGTCGACAGACGTCGAACTCATGAATTAGCAATTAGGACCAAGAGGCCCAAACTAAGGACCGCGAAGCAGTTCATAAGGAAAGTGAACATGCCCAAGAAGTAACTAGACTTAACCTGCAGCTTGACTTAGCAAAGCTAAATACTGCCAGTGTTCCCCTTAACCCGGCTCCGAACGGAGTTAACGGCGCTTCCCCAGCTACCCCGAATCCAGTACCTAAACGGAAAAATTGCTGATGTTGTACGCCTGGTTAATAAGTGGACTCCGAAAACAGAAATCAACAGTTTTCTTTAAATTTTTGAAAGAACATTAACGAGCCAAAAGATCCCCAGAGATCAATGGAGTACAGCACTCCTACACCTTTAATGGGAGAGGTTTTAATCAAAGTGTGCGATCAACTTACAGAAGTTGAGATGCAAGATTTTGAAATTGTCAAAAGTAAACTTCTTGACAGGTTTGTTCAGACTAAAGAATCAGTGCAGACCCAGTTTAGATCTTTAGAAAAAGAGCCAGAACAGCTTTCACGATTTCGCATTTGAGTTAGAATCCCTCTTTTCAAGATGGTTGTCCCTAGCTGAAGTAAACGGCGAATACGCCAATTTAGTGAATTTAATGCTCATAGAGCAATTTACTAAATCATATCCAGTTGCCCTGCGCAAATGGTTACCCGACCAAATCCGTACCGGAACGTTGGCCAAAGTGGCAAAATTATGTGACGAATTTACAACTCGTAACAAACAAATCGCTACCGATGCGGCTGCTCGTAGCGTCAAGACACAGCCTAGCGCTGGATCGTCTAGTTCTGCCCCCAGAACTCAAAACAACCACCGTAGTGGCAATCGTAACCACACCACGACAGCTAAGGCGGCCGGATCTGTCGAAGGAAAAGCAGACAACCCTAGTCAGGACTCTGCCAGTAAGGATACCGTAAACACTAACCCTAATATAGATAGAGTTAGGCGTTGCTACATTTGCAACTCCCCCTAACATTTCCGTAGTGAATGTCCTGAACGTAACTCTAAACCTCACGAAGCACACGCACGTTTTCTCGTCGGAAAAATGCCAGTGAGATTCTAAAGTCTAGCACTCTAGACGGTAGCATAGGGAAACGTAAAATAAAAATTTTATGCGATTCCGGAATTTTATGCGATTTCGCTAGGCTAATTTGCGTTTCCGTTTGAAACGAAAAGTTCGATGTCAAACTGCTTTAACTAGCGTAATCGTTGAGTTACCCCAGGTTAACTTGTGCTTGAAATTAACTAATGGTTGTGTTGGGAGTCCCCGGTATTAATTTATTAAACCAAACCCGCGAATCTAAGGTGAACGTCACGCCACGTGATTCTGGCCCAGATGGTAGCAGCGCGCGCCAAGCAAAGAAGCGCTCGCCTAGCCAAAAGACGATCAGCCCCGAGGGATTGGTCGAGTGTCAATTAAGCAGTAAAGAGGCAATAACGCCTCAGCCAAACGTCGTGTATTCCCCACTCAAGTTGCCAGCTGAAAGGAAAACATTTAACGACCCCCGCAGTGAGAATGAGTCAGTCCCATTAACTGCTCCAACCAAGCGGAACACTGGTGGCACGCACCGCCTTGAGCCCCTTTTTAAAGCAATAAAAGATCGTCCAAACGATAAGGTGGGTGTTGCAGGAAAAATAACTTGCTCACGTGTACAAACAACACAAGATGTGTTTAACAGGCCTTCTCACGGCAAAATTAAACGTAGTTTGTCAGCTAGTGAGGTAAACAATAGTTTGTTCAGGTCCAGAAAGCCAGAAATTAACGAATGTAGCTTTCCCGAGTGGCTTTCTATACGAAGCCTATTGTTCCGTAGCCTAACGCCAGAAACGTGCAAATCTGCCAAACTAGACGTCGGCAGTAAACGTGTTCCCTTAAATGCTTCGATTTCTTTCCAAAGTTCTGTAAAATAAAATTGACAGAGTTTAATTTAACTTAACTTCAGTGTGACAATCTTTAAATCAAACTTAAATATAGTTTTCTTTCCCAGTCCCTTTCTTTAAAAAATAGGATCGATGTTTTAGTGCGAATTCTATGTCAGTCGAGGGTGTAAATAAATGCATTATTAAGGCTCTAGTATTGAATAGGTGTTCCCAGTGAAACGGAGGTTGTAAAACCTAACGTAATGTAGTTTTTTTTCTCTAAACAGTTTTTTTTTGCAATTAAAAACGTAAACCTAACCCTGTGTTTTCCCGTGCGAGTTTCTTTTAAATAGTGAGTTGTATGCCGATACAAGCGTGGCTCCTTCTAGGAGAAACTAAATAGTGTACTTGTTGAGATTTTAATTTTGAAAGCTTCAGAGACTGATGTACAAACCTGGAGAGTATTTTGTGAATTTTGCTGCCTTAAGCCAGCATTTTGTTTAAACATTTAAATGTTAAAACGTTTCATTTCAGTACAAATTGACTGAAATTTTTACCTTCATTTTTAATTTTGTTAAGTGGTATATTGAAGGTGCAACCACAACAAAAGGAACCTTCAGCTATTTCCTGTTTTGGACTTCACACCTAAATTTTAAGTGCCAATGATTTTCTCTCTCTATAATCATCACCATCACCCTCTGTGGGTGAATGTTTGTAAAGATTGAACGACACTAATTAAATATTCATTAGGAATATTCTACGAGAGTTGTAACTTGTCCCCGGTTAGCTCTTCTTTAAGTTTTTACGAAACATCTTTCTTTAACTCTGTCGTTAAAAGGTTACTAAATTGCTTGGTAACCTTAAACGATTCTAGTGGGAGTAGTTTTGCAGTAAATAGAGCTGGTCATTTTATGTGTCCCCACAGTGTGCAATTTTCTAACAACTATCGCAGTCTAGGTTTATTGTAATGCGTCTGGCGGTTTTGATTGCAGCTTTCCGAGATAAAAAAAAAAGCTAGACTTGGGTAGAGGCTAACCAGATAGGGGCATTCATTAATCTGTTAAAACGAAACAACAACTCTTAACTTTGTACTTGTATTCAAACATAGCGGTTTTTTTTATTTTAAATGTCCTTTGCCCCATTTTCCGAATGCGTGTACGATATTCCTGCACAAAGCAGCGTGGACAGCATTTAGGTAATGATGGCAAAAATTGGGTTCTTAACTTGTAAATTTTGAACTTTACTTAAATTTTTCTAAGCCACAAAAAAGTTAGTCCCCCAAAAATACAAAACGGCGAAGTTAATCTTTTTGTAAACAGTGCAATTTTATTTCATGTTAACCCGGATCCAGGAATAGGAAAAATTATTCCAAGACTTCTTATTTTGGATAAAATAGAAGAACCAGGAGATGTATTTTTCAACCCAGGAAATGTATTTTCCACTTGCATACTTTAATATGGATTTATTACTGTATCTTTTGCTTTTAGATGGCTTGGCAGTCTAAGTTAACGGCATATCTTGTGTGTACTAACCCTTTCTGTTTTAGCATTTATTTGGCATTCTACACGGATCCCAAATAAATTCCCCTAGGTGGGGGCGTGTAATAAGGTCCTGTGCTTCAGGATGATTGGGGAGGCTACCCGGACTCCAAAAATCAAAAACCTCGCGGAAACACTCAGTTTTGCTGAAGCTCCACACTTCAGCCCCCCCCCCCCTACCAAAATCCTCCATCTGTGGGTGACGATTTCTACACGAAACAATGATCAGAAACGACCAAACTTGGAAACCCTTAATAGCCACACAGTGGAACTATACTTCTGGGAAAACCGAACATTAAAATTCATTCTGGTTCGTCCACAGCATCCTTAAGAAAAAGTCACCACACTGGGCCGTAGCGCTCATACTTCCGGTCGTCGTAGCTTCAAAAACGATGTACATTTGTAATTACTTCTTTTTATTTTTATTGCTGGCATAAAGCCATTATACACTAGCTTAGTTGTGTTTTAGGAGGGGCTTCCTTTAAGGTACTTAACCTCACATGTATGTTGGATACAGACCTAGTACGATATTTTTTATTTGTTGTGCACCAAAAATCATGAAAAATGTCCGTCTACCTGTAAAAGCCATTCTCTGCTGAGAAACTTAACTTATTTTAATGCACTGTAGCATTTATACTGAGCTAGTTTATTTAATCTTTTGCCCCCGGATCACTACCTCTGCTTAGCCTTCCTTCAGCAACGATTTTTAACAAACGTGAATTTTAGTTCTGACAACTCGACCGTGACTACCAACAATCCGAATGCAAACCACTAGCGTTTTGTAGCAAAAACGATCTGTAAACTCCTTCTATTAATTGCCAAAGTCAAAACTGTGCTTTATACTTCGTCCCCTTCCTTCAATAGTTGCGGTGGATAACACTGTAGTTTATTTGCAGTACACCTAATAGCCTAAAAACCAATTTTCCTTTGTCAATGAGTTCAAAACTTCATATTGGCCCATGTGTACATAGTCCCTGTTCCTTCAAACGGCTCCCAAGCAAAACCCTTTGTTCAGCCGATTTCTCCTCCCACTTTCCATTGTTCCCCTGGCCCTCAGCCAATCAGGAGGCCGTAGCTCTCCTCGGCGTCCGCGCTTTGGTTGCCAAAATCCGATGCTTCAGCATAAAAAGCCCCAGTTGCCCTCCCTCCGTAGCACAGCTCACAAATCTCAAGCTAGAGGTGGTCACGGCCGGTCAGGAGTGGAGATGCCGCGTGCTGAAGGTTACCATGCCGGGCAAAGGTAGTGGTCAGTATGTTACTAGTTTAATTCAAAAGTTTAACTTTAGGACCCCCCATTTCTTAATTTATATTTTAAACTCACTTCTAGTCTTTGAGAATTTTACAGTTAAGCAAGCCATCGGCATTTCTGGTCCCCTGCTTTCTGTAATGTAAGAGTGGTACTCTTCCTAAAAACCAGCATTCATGTATTTTAAACCACGTTTTAACTTAAACGGTAGACAGTGGCCCTTGAGGATTCGGGAGTCTCTTGCGAGAGATGTTTTCTGGCTAGGACTAATACTTTAGCGGATGCGAGTTTAATTAGAAGGTTTTCAGGATTGGACCCAAAATCTTTCCGTTTCTAATCGAAATTGTCTGTAATTATTTAAAAGCCAGTTGTTGCTTTTAAGGGTTGAATTTTCTTTAATGTAAATTCGTTTGCTTTCAGGAAAGCCTGTTGCTTTAATTTAAATCCTTCTGTAAAACTAGTAACCAAAATGTAAAGTGTTCTTATCACTGTTTATTTATTAAAAACCAAGAGTTTTAAACTACAAACGTCCGTTTTCTAGTGCTAAATAATCGCTGATGTTTTAAATAATACGTAGCCCATTTTTACTCTAAACCCCCTTAGCTTTTATACTTACCCACCGGTGGTGGCAGCCTTAAAGACCACAATAGCTTTCATAATAGCTCTAGGGCCTTGCTTATGAATTTTTTTTGGTGTAGGGGGAAGCTGGCAATTGTACGCCTCCCCCACCACCACAACAACGAAAGAATCCAGTCAAACTTAAACTAAAACGATAAATAAAAAAGCAAAACAGATTATTAAAAAAAATTGAACTTAGGTTTTTATGCTCTCCAGTCTTTCTTGCGGTCCCTCCAAGAAACAGGACAAATTCTCCCGCTACCCCCTTCCCCGTGCGGCCCTGAATGGCTCGCAGATGCTGGGAGGAGAGTTTGTTTTTAAATGTTGAATCGGTACGATTATGACAGTTAAGTTACAGTAAAACAAAAGTTCTTAGGTAAAAAAAAATACTGCTGCAATCTTCATTTCCAATGTTGCGAGACTTGGAAAGGGGCTCAAAGCATTTTGCATTTCAAAACACCCCCCACCCCCTCCCAGCGTTGCGTAATTTATAGATGATCCCTTTCGTATGGATGTTGTATGTTGCTTTTATCGTTTTTTTTATTATGTACAATATTGGATTCGTGTACCCTGATGACAAACAACCAATACAATACAACCAATACAATATTGTTCATTAAGCCCAGAAGTTTGTTACATAACAAACTGCATATTATCCTCCCCCTTGAAAATTTATGTTTCTTGTCAATATCCTTTCTTACCACCTCCCTCTCCCTCGTAACAATTTGTACCGCTACAAAATGACTTTCGGTCCATGCATCCCCAACCCCCACCACCCCCAGCATTACGTAATTTATAGATGCTTCCATTTTGCTCATCAAATCGAACACGCATTATCATGCAAATAATTACTTGTTCTTTCAATAATAGCTCAAACATACCTAGGCGGTGTTTAAATTTAAATTTGTTACGTTTTCTCGTCTTTCAAAACTGCTTCAAAACGCTTCGTTTCTCTTAATTATCTCCAATAGCCCGAGCCGCTTTCTGTCGGTAGATGGCGAAGCTAAGGATGTTTCTAAGGCCTTATGTAATCTAGTTAGGCAATGCTTGAGCGCGCCAGGCAGCGAGGCGCCTCACGAAACGAACAGTTTCATTGGATTCCCGTATTTGATCACGCATAACAACGATTGTCATTGGCTAAAAGGCCTGCCATCTGCTGTAGCAAGTGTTCCTATATGTCAGAAACCACCATGAGCTTTCATCCACATTTTTAAACCTATTCCAAGAATGGCGGGTGGTTGCAAGCAGGTTGAGGATATTGGTCCGCTTTTTTGCGGGCAGTTGTGGCCATTTTGAGGTGGGGAGCTAAAGAAGCTTAAAGCTTCAGGTTTGGCCGTAGAGCATTAAATAACCGATTTTTGGGTGGAAGTGAAAATTGTTGGAACTAATGAGTTTGCTTGCTAGAAGGATTACCATTTACCACCATTTAGCATCAACTTAGCTTGTACTGTCCCATTTTCTTTTCCGAGTCCAAACAAGTACGGAAATATTCAATCTTAAAGCAATTTTTATACAGCAAGCACAGTGTAGATTTTATATGTTGCTCGGAGCAAGTCACCATACTAGCAGACTCTGGCAGCTTTAACAAAACACATGTTCATTTTTTCCAGATTATAAGTATAAACTTTTATTCCACATTACTGGTTGTCCATGTTTTCAACAGTTCGAAGACACTAGGGTTTGGTATTAAATAGACATATACAAATGAAACAAATTTATAGATGTATGGAATAAACTAATTAATTGCCAACGAACTGTATAACATCAGCTAAATATACAACTGCAGCCATTCTTTATAAAAATCTAAATATCTACATATTCAAATATATTCCTCTTTTTTTTTTTACAATATTAAACTTTTTTATATCCATACACGAGCAAATATAGGGTACTTTTCAAAAACAATTATTGAAAAAAATCTATGTGTAGTGAATAACTTGTGCTTCATTCCAACCGCAATGTTGAACTAACATTGCTGTCGCTATACAATTAATTTACACTCTGACAAATCATTTTTACAAGACTTGTAACTTAAAACCACCTTTTCAGTTCTGAAAGCATACACCATATTATGGAAATTAACAATCAAAGGTATATCAGCTTTAAGGTGTGGGAAATCTCTACAAGCAATTTTAATACATGATTTAGTTAAGCTTGTACTAGGTCCACGCCATGAAGAAAAAAACATAATGTTGAGAAATTTTAACTTGTCACAAATTTTATCCCTGTTGGTTTTATATTTCTTGATGCTCAAATGGAATACAATCCAGTTTCGACTCCCCTAGTGGGAAATTCTATTTGGACACGGTACCATTATTTTATCCTAAAAAGTAAAGTAAATTTCATGTCTCTTTCACATTGCGATATAGTTGCAACATCGCCTTTGTTTACATAAACAATAACACTACTTGTGACCAGAATGCTACACGAAATTGGTTGAACAAGCAGGACATTAAATTATTTTTTCACAAGCAGAGCACGACTGGCCCCTAAATCTATTAATTCCACGATTTTTTTTTCGGCCCGGGGTGGGGGAGGAGATGGTGGTGGTGGAATCGTGGAAAATCATTGTCCCAGATTAATATTGCATACAAATTCATTCAACGTAAAACAGACTACACTACACTGTAAATATCGATTTTTCAGCACTACACGGCCCAGAATCACCACAACGAGGAAGTATTAAATACCAGCAAAGTACTGGTCTGTAGCCAAAAATATGGTATAAAATTGACGTCAGCACAAGAGACACCAGTACGGCCGTACTTTTTACCCAAAAGGTAATAAACTTTATCCTAAACCCACACGGACACTTGTCCAACAATTTTCGTACTGCATATATTAAGATAGTAGTCTTAAGTAATTTTCCATGTTTAATTATGTAAAAAGGAGTTACAACTTGGAAAAGCATTCAAATACCTACGTATCGTAAATTGTATATTAAGCGTGCATGGGCTTATGCAGTTAATTTGGCAAATCCGGGGGTGGCCATGATACATATCTTTACATTTAGACATCTATCACAGAAAATTCTGCGATTAAAACCTTTTAGAACCATGCTGGAAAGGTCAATTTTTACATCCTTTTACTTGGACGAGGGAAGAGGCCTTCCTGTTGGTTCTTGAAGACAGAGGAAGATCCACTATTACCTTAGGGAGGGAGACCAGCAGTGTGGACATTCATTTTCCTATCTTCCCATTCACAGCATGAAGTGTGTAGTTAATTGTGCAGCAGTAAAACGATTATAAAATGTGTGGGCGTCAGTTCCTGGAATTCCTGATTTTGACCTTAAAAGCATTTTGAAGGGGGGAGGGGGGGATGGCGCCAGCTTCGCCTGGGCATTCAATACACAACTTAGGTAGAGTAGCTGGTTTTTTGGTTTGGTTTGTGGCTTATTTTCCTCTTTACATTTCGTTGCAAATCGTTTTAAATACAGAATTGTTAACATGAACCTAATACAAAAAAAATCTTTGCATGTGACTAGTGCACTTAACAACCTGGTCTACATTTTTCCATATTTGACAATCCAGGTAGTCCCAATCTTCAATTTTCTTTCACGCTACGACAGCTCGGCTCACAGGGTGCACACGGACATGGGGATAGGCATGATATGTGCGGAAAGTTTTTTCTCTAGCTGCTTGTGCATTTCAACAATGGCGTGGTTTTCGTATTGAAGTGAACACCTCGCTGTGAACTGCAACTCCTAACATGCGCTACATTTTGAAGACAATTTTTAAGCAACTATTCTTTTTTCTTTTGTCTAATTATACGAATTTTCCTGACAAATTAAAATCCTTCCTCTCGACCTATATTCCTAATGTATCGACCTCTCCACGCCATTCAGGCGCGGCACCTGCGCAAAAGGACGTCGTCTTTTAATTGTAAAAAAGCATATTCAGCGGCAACCAAGTGGGAGGCTGAGTGGGTTGATTGAGTAGATACTCAGGGATGAAAACTGATTTACCCCATACCGAATGACGAATACGGAAATCTCATGTTTTTATCCCAGATTGCCTTCCCCAATTAAATTTTTGCATCATCCAGACTTCGACAAACCATGTGGTGTGATGATGCAGTTGTTGCCTCCCGGAATAATGTGAATGTCATGAACCATCTGGAGAGCGCAAGAGATGCTAGAGAAGGTTTTTTTAAGAGAGAGTCCGAAGGATTTCTTGAACGTTGTTGTGGATTTCTTGCTTCTGCTTGACGCTGTCATCTAAATGATTACTTTCAAAACGTTGTCTTCTAGACACAAACTTCTTCACCTTGTTCTCCGTATGAGTGTACGAGACAACCTTGTGATATGGAAGTTCCAGTTCATAGGCAGGTTAGAAAAAGGAAAAGACCTGGGCCTCAGGCCTTATGGATGACAAATACTTCGATCCATGGGTGGACATCTTGGGCTCCTCTGGATGCAGAAGATACAGTGAAGTCTTTGCTGTCCAAAAGGCAAACTCAGAATGGTTGCAAAGAGGTGGTAAATCCTTTTTAGACATGTTTCAAAAACAAACAAAAAAAAAGTATCAGTTCTTCACGTTATCAGTGGTTCAAACTTGAAAGGTAGAACCAGCTCTCAGTCCTAGGGTGTTGTTCTTCACCTTGGTCAAGGGGCCGAAGCAAAAAAGAAGCAAAGAGGAGGGTTAGGTTTTGAAGGCGGAATTCTTGAATCTTTCTTCTTTCTTCTTGCTTCCTGCGCGCTACTGCAAGAAACGAACAAATTCGGTTCCTTGCTGCTGATTCACCTTTTATGCCTTCTTGCTCTCTTTGCTCTCTTCCTTGGAAGAAAGGACTAAGAGAGGGATTTCACGTTCGCTTCAAAGTAGATGAGAAGGGCTTTCAAGCTGGAGATGCTCCTCATTGTGGTGCCTTGTCACTTGACTGTCTTGTTCTAAGTTCAGTGTAGTTCATCGTTCCTGTTGTCTCAGTATGCCACATTAGGCAAAGCAATGCTTTTTAGCATGCTGAAATCAGTCTGGTTTTATGCTTGATAAATTACCAACAGCAAGGTACCTTTGCTCTAATCCACAGAGTATTCTCAACTGACGAGCTTAAACAAAGGCGAAACAGTCTAGCTAGAGATCTCTGTCGGTGAGAGCAACTTGATTTCAGGCAATGGTGTCTTCTTCTTGCCTCAACTGCCCGCCACTTCATTTACAAGTAGATAAGGATACAGTAAAGTTCGTTTATAACGAATTTCAAGGGGGTTAGTATTTTACTTCGTTATAACAAAATTCGTTAAAAACGTATAACGAATTTCCGAAATTTTCAAAAAAAATTCGTTATAGAAGAAATAGGCCTAAGACTTAACCTTTTAAGCAGTATGAACGTATATATACGTCCAAATAAAATCATCCCAAACGCAGTATACGAGTCGAAGCTTTGAAGGGAAACTGCGAGTCGAAAGCTGATATTCACTAACTGACATGTTGTGCATCGATTTATGTAAAAGAAAACGTTGTACCGATGTCTATAATTTTATAAAAAACACTTTAGTTGAGTGTAGACTCACTAAAAATTGCAAAAATGTCGTTCTCATTCTTTTTTTCCTAAGTTAGAAAGTAGAAAATTGGTTATTTTTGATCAGCGGTAGCGGCCGAACAATTTGACTGGGTGCCGCCATCTTGGATTCGTAGGAAGGCTGGAATTCACCTCTATCCAGGCCTGTCAACATACTTTCTCGATGGCCATTTGGCATTAGCGAATCAGACGTATTGTAGTAGGCCGCTTCTGGCTCTTTCAAGCTAACTTTCCAAAGCAATTGAAGATCGCGTTCCCTCAATGGCTGGTTGGCACCGGCACCACGTGACCGATTTGGCGTGCTCTCATTGGCTGAAGCACGATTTCAACATGGATGCCGCCGCTCGCTTCAGGTTTCACGTGAGCGGTTGTGTTTTAGTTTGTCGTTGCAAATCACAAGAAAGATGATGTTTCACAGCATAAAAAATTAAATCAGCAGCCACGATGCACAACTGAAATGGAAAAAGAGCCTATAAATCTTCACACTATCGCTTATCAGGTGGGGAACAACGATTTTTAGCCTAACAAACGCCGACTTTCGGATGCGTTTTGTCAACACGGAGATTTCAAATTCAACTTGAGCCTAGTTTATGACCTCCCGTAATTAAAAAAAAAATGGTTCTCCGAAATTATTAAAGCCATTTATTTGATTTTTTCTGTGCACTGTAATGAATATCTGTTTCGTGCATGTGCACAAGACCATTCTGATTCCGGGAAAAAAGGGATTTCGTTATAAAAGAATTAAAATTTCTAATTCGATCTACAATTTTGTTCGTTGTACGTTATTTTCGTTATATATAATTCGTTATAAGCGAATCCAAAATGCATTGACAGAGTAGACGTCCAACCAATATTGTGATTTTACTTCGTTACAAGTAAAATTCGTTAAAAACGGCTTCGTTGTAAACTGTATCCTCATCATTGTAGTGAATTACCACTTGACTGAAGAAAACCTCTTGAACCCATGTTCTTTCTTCAGCCTGGTTCCTGGTTCCGTCTTTCATTTGCCTCAACATACCGCATAAGGCAACGGTTTCTCTCTTCCTTTTCTTTCAACTTTATTTACCTCTTCAAGTAAATGAGGAGGGCTTCCGAGATGGGGGTCCTTATCTAGGGTGAAAGGAAGTGCAAAAAACGGATTCTTGCACTGTTGGTGTTTGACACACACCCAGCGTTAGCCATACTGCCAGAAGGAGAGAGGGAGATAGGAATCCCATCAGAAAATCCTAGAATCTTTTACATGCCACAATTGACATGAGCAAGAGACCTCACAGGGCCCTTCCCAAAAACTCAGGGATGGGTGAGGCCACACTCGAACCCGGTACCTCTGGAACATGAGACGGTCATGCTAAAAATGTGGCTACCTTACACTGGTGTTTCTGGGAATGCCAGTTTCTTCCCTCATACGTCAAAGGACAACGTACACCAAGATGACTCCTTTCACAGAACGTCTTCCACTTTTGCCGTTCTTTCGGAAGCTCTGTTCTTGTTTTTTGTTGCACTTAGCAAGCTGCAGAAAAGCCTTACTTGGGCATCAGGTGCTTCAGTGTACTGTTAGAAGACTTGATTATACCTCACTGTTGGCTTCTACTAGACGTACCTACGGGTTAAAATCAGCCTATCTCCCTCGGTGTCTTCCTTGAAAGTATCGCATGAAAAGATTGTTGATTGAAGTCGGTACAGGATTCATCAATGGTGAATGAGAAAGGCGACGTCGAATTCTTCCTTCATCAAACTTGATGGATGGCGAAGCGAGAGGTAACATTATCTCAAGGAAAGATGACCCAGATACTTTTCGTGGTAGTACAAGTTCATGTGAGAAACGATGACTATGTGTTGAATTTTCTTTTGTCTTTAAAACGAAAGTCCAACCAAGACTTTCCAGCATGATAGTCTGTTCAGTAGAACAAGCAAGCATTCAAGCACATTGTAGATGAATCTTAATCTGTGTTCATACAGTTCACGCACAGAGACCTACGTTTGAGGAGCCTGGAATCCCTGGCTATTCAACACCACATTCGAGAGAAAGTTGAATTGATGAATATCCAGGGACCGTCCAATCCTGGAATACAGTTTTTGCTCCGTAGTGTGTTTAATACCGAACTGCGTGAGAAATGAAGGACCGGACTTAGAAGAGGTGGAGGCTACACTCGGCCGCCGATACAAAAAGCAGACGATCGAACATGACGCCGTGTGACATAGTGACGTGAATTTTCTGTTTTTACCTGATGAAGACAGTTGTCTCAGCCCTTTCATCTCCAGATAACTGACAGTCAAAAATTTGCAGAAGATATTGGTGCAGTCATCTTTTTTTGTTTTTGTGTAACGGAGTTACTACTTCTTGTGAATAACCCTGGACTCTTGGTGTGCTTGCGGAGTTGTAAATTACTTTGGTGTACGTTTTTATTTTTGCGGAGTTTTAAACATAGCTCTCTACAGACCCGGAGTAGGGGATGAAGATTAATAAAGCCTGGGCTTTAAGTTTCACTAAGTAATCTATCGGTTTGTAGGCTGCCACCAGGTGGGATAAGTTAATGGTGGTTAATTAATAAGCTAATTTTGCTATTAATGTCAGACACCCATTAATCAACAAAGTCTGACAGTAGTAATAAAAATACTCTTGGTTTTTATTTAACAGGAGATCACAAATAAATATTATTTGCATTTCAAAAACAATTTACATCACTAGTTAACTTTCGTTGGAGTTAAAAATGAACAGGCTTTTACATAAAAAAAACTTAGGACTTTACATTAAAATCGGCTATGTAACTTGCAGTGAAGTTATCAACTTTTAAATAAAATAAATAAAAGTTACAATTTTGACAAGATCAAAGTTGTTGGTTGTCACACAAGGACTTTACAAAAAGATTTTCTTTTTCTTTAAGTAATTACGTTTTGTAACCTCACACAATAACTAGGGTTCTACCACTGAATGACTTTGCTTCGTTAGTTAAAGCTCCTATATACAAAACAATTTAACTCAGCACTTAGGCTAACATTAAATTTGGGGAAAGAAAGTATTCAGAAAGGGACCCGACCCTTAAGTTATGATTATTATTTAGTCCAGAAATACTGATGGCCCAGAATAATCATAATCGCGATTTCACCTAAGTCAAATTTAAATTTTAAAAAATAAAAATTTAGAAAAAGATTTCTATTCAAAATTAAACTAGTTTCCATTTAAAACTACTACCTGTGCCCGGCATGGCGACAATGATGGTGATATCTCGATCTCCTGACCGACGTAGTGACCAGGTGAAGTCAGTTGAGCTAAGCTATCGGACTGTCAGAGGGCCGGAGTACTTATTACCTGGGAAAGCGCAGACGTCTGCAACGACTTCGCGAAAATGAGGCAGGTAGAAAAATTGCCAGTCTGATAGGCAGATTTGTGCTAAAGTCCAGTCATGTGCAGTGGGCTCTTGGGAGCTTTGGAGAGGTTCTCATTAACCCGCGGGGCGGGGGGTATACACTGATTGGTTAAAGGGGCTGAGCCGTGAATGGCTGAATCCGGGACCATTGGAGCCGTTGAGGTTGAAGCGTTCTGGAAGACATTGATGAGTTTGATGGAAATGGATTTTGAGATTCAAAATTGGATTGACTGTAACTTACTGAATTTTTAACGGATTAATTGAAGGATGGTCTTGAATTGAAGCTTGAATGATAGTCACTGTCAGGA
>JAHWFP010151813.1:17026-32329 GCA_023313725.1 Lithobius niger | reverse complement strand
CCTTCCGGTTAATACTTATTTTAGACGAGCTATTCTTCTGTTAGTGCACGGAGGATAGGTCAGGTTCACACCAGATCGCGTTTGGACGAGTAAAATTAAAGGATCAGTCTAACAATGAATGCAATTTTGCAAACGCGATGTACTTTTCTAAAAACACCAAACACTGGGATAGACTAAGACCGGGAGACTCAATCCACCGTGCAGCATGCACGATTCCAGGTAGTGTATTATAGTACAGTAAAGTACACGAGATTTCGGCTGTCAGTGGAAGTAATTCCTACAAAGCTTAATTTTGGCAGAGATGTTCTGTATGTCAGCCTTACAAATCACAAGAAAGTGCCGGTCGATCCGAGTTGAGCATTCACTGCCATCTTGGAAAATGGTGGCCGGTATCCGACTTCGACATATTACGACAAAACTATACGTTTTATGTTAAAAGTGCCCTAGAATAATTAAGATGTAGATAATTAAATTCTACTTTAAAAAACACCTTATATCACTTTTTTTAACATTAATTGGTTTGGCTGAAAATCCGATACAATACGTGTTGAGCTTCGCTGCCATCTTGGGAAAATTGCCGCCAACGTTAGATTTCTGCATATTACGACAAAACTAGGTGTCGTATGTTAAAAATCCACCAGACTTAAGATGTAGATAATTAAATTCTACATAAAATTATTTCATACCAGTTTTTCGTAAAATCAACAGTTTGGCTGAAAATCCAGTGCATTGCATGTGTGATCAATTGTTCTCAAACATGGTGTTTTCCAGACCATTATATGATATTAGTCGAGGGAAAACTTCGCCATTCTTTGAGTGAACCTTACATGGAGGGGTATAAAGCATTTGATTGCTAGAATTTATTCAAAAGGATGTGGACTCTAGGATTCTGTTGGATGCCAAGCTGTAAACTTTGAGCATGCCTGCCAAAATGCTCCCAATTTTTACTAAATTTTTGCCATTTTGGCCTATTATGCAAGAACCGCTAGCGGCACATAAAAACGGTTGTGGTGAAGGTTGTTTGCAATAACGCAATCTACAATTTAAGTTCTATACGTTTTTTCATATCTCTTGCAGTTTTCGAGAAAAATGGTAATTTTGAGCTATATTGGCTTATCTAATGCTGATTAGTATCTCAATTTGCCAACTTACAACTTTCAACTGCTGTTGCATCGTTTCTAATTCAGATAGGATAACTCCAACGTGAGAATGTCTTCTTTGGATCAAGGATACTTGAAAGGATTTACCACAGTTAGGCACCGATCTGGTCCGTTTTACTAAGTACTGGTATTACAATCGCTATTCGATTTTTCGTTCATTTTCAACTTTCAAGTTTCAACAACTGTTGTGACGTTTTTAATTTAGGTTGATGACTTCAGTTAGGTTCATCTGACAGGTGGGAATGTCTTCTTTTCATCAAGGGTAATTAAAACGGTCTACCTCAATTAGGGACTGAGGTACGCCTGTTTTAGTAGGGACTGGTATCACAGTCACTGTTCCATTTTTCGCACTTTTTAAAATTTCAACTACTGTTGTGGTTTTTCTAATAAGATGACTCCAATAAGATTCATTTGAAATGTGGAAATGTCTTCTTTGCATCATGGGTAATTAAAAGGCTCTCTCACTGTTAGGTACAGAGCTCGGCCGATTTTACTAGGGGCTGGTTTCATAGACATCATTCGATTTTTCGTGGTTTTCAAGTATCAAACTGTTGCACAAACTGTCAAGGCATTAGCTGTGACGATTCTTCCCCATTCATTATGAACGATGAGTTAGAAAAAAAAACATTACAGCTCGTAGCTCCATACTCGTATCTGTGAAGGTACACGAATAAAAACGGATTAGAATTCACTTTTCACGAAATATCTTTATAATATTTGCCTTGTTGTCGAGACCTCCTCTCGACAACTGCTCACAAGTTACCAGACCTTTTTATGCTACACTTTAACTTGAACTATGTGAACGTAAACTGACAAAGTAGTGTTCACCTATTCGACACCTTCCTTATAATGAACGGCTTATGCAATTAACTGATTCATTTAACAGAGGTCATCTTACCTGTCAGCGATTTTTGACATCAACTATTCCAATTTTCTTCCTCACAATTTTCAACAGCAATCGCGGCAACAGCTTTAAATTGCTGGGATATGTTTCTATATTTAACTGCAGTTAATTCATTTTCACTGAAAGGGCTGTTTGTCCTTAGAATTCTCTTCCGGAACACGTTGCCTCGGCTCCGTCTGCAGTTTTAAGGCTAGACTTGTCATTTGCAAGCATGGACTTGCTTTGGGTTCTTTGGGTGGTGGGTGCTTCATAAGTTTCATAATCTATCTAATCTAATCTAATCTAATCTTTATTCGTTCCTAGTATTATTTTAGACTTCTAAAAAGTATTGAACCCACCTGCATTAATGCTTACTGGTTACGTATGCCAACTCGGTGTGGTGACAAGCATAATCTTATGCAAAAGTACAGGTATCTTAGGATTATTAGGATGTTTGGTCAAAGACGACCATCTAACAGAACCCCCTTTCCCCTCGGTACAATTTACGTGAGAGTGCTCGTGGGGCGACTGCAGCGCTAATGTAGGCGACGTAGCATGTCGACATATATTGATATTGAAACTCCTCACTAGAGGGAAACCGAGCTGCAACCATTAGGATTCAATCGTTCAGTGAAGTCTGCGTAGCCACCCGTCATTCGTTTCAAGCTTCGGCAAGTTTAAACGAACCTCTCTTGGACAAAATGTTTGTTTAGGATGTAAATTCAGTGCAGCGCCTTTTTTTGTTTCCTTTTCCTGTAATCTTTGCAAACGATCATTACAATGATAAGTTACGATTAGTTACTTTATAAGTCATTGATCATAACAGATTGCGTTGAAGCTGGGAAGTAGAAACTTGAAGATTTTTTGCTTCATTGCTTTCATGAGGGTGGATGAGCGTGCACAACTGCAAAACTACCACCACCCGGAATGACGCGTCCTCCCAAACACTAATAATCCTAGGTTAACCTAGGATTATTAGGATGTTTTGGAGGATGCGTCATTCCCATTGAACCTAGGAATATTAGGATGTTTTGGAGGATGCGTCATTCCCGTAGAACCTAACATTATTAGGATGTTTTGGAGGATGCGTCATTCCCGTTAAACCTAGGATTATTAGAGTGTTTTGGAGGATGCGTCATTCCCGTTAAACCTAGGATTATTAGGGTGTTTTGGAGGATGTGTCATTCACATTGCAGCTAGGGTCATTAGGGTGTTTTGGAGGATGCGTCATTCCCATTGAACCTAGGATTATTAGAATGTTTTGGAGGATGCATCATTTCCATTGAACCTATGATTATTAGGATGTTTTGGAGAATGCGTCATTCCCATTGAACCTAGAATTATTAGAATGTTTTGGAGGATGCGTCATTCCCATTGAACCTAGGACTATTAGGATGTTTTGGAGGAAGCATCATTTCTGTTAAACCTAGGATTATTAGGGTGTTTTGGAGGATGCATTATTCCAGTAAAACTAGGATTATTAGGATGTTTTGGAAGATGCGTCATTCCCGTTAAACCTAGGATTATTAGGGTGTTTTGAAGGCTGCGTCATTCCCGTTAAACCTAGGAGTATGAGGGTCTTTGGAGGATGCGTCTTTCCCGTCTATGGATGCGTGATAGGCAGTTTCCTCATCCGCAGCACCGTCATGAACATGACGAGGGGTAGCTCTGCAGGCCTCACTGCAAGATCGAGCCTTAACTGTCGCAGTTCAGTGGCCCTTTGAGGGCTATCAGAACACCTGCTGGCATGCTACGTCACCTGCGTATGAGCACTGTAGTCACGCTTCGAGACCTCTCACACTAATTATATTAGCAGAGTAGCAGGGCCGTTTTTTAGATATATACTGTATTCACATGTAATAATAATTCGTCACGGGTCAGCCCGGGCCAGCCCTCATGCCGAGCTCCAGGCACGTTTTGATTTCACATGTAATAAATGCTTACGGGCCGACCAGTGCTCACAGGGAGCACCATCTACCGGCAAATGTTGTTGACAGGAGCCATGTCCAATCATTAATCATTGGTTAAACTACCTGGCTGCCCCTGAACGGCTACACTGTGAAACAATCAGCACATTTTTTAGTAATGGACATTTGGCTGAATTGAAAAATACACTATACGAAAATTAATATGTTATAGATCGAATGGTGGGCCAATGTAAAGTGGGGGGGGGGGATGTCTTCGTCCTGGCTTTCCTTTATCGGAAAAAGTGTAGGAAAAGGAAGTAAGAAAAGAAAGTTCATAAATCAATAAATGCAATGTATGCTGCAAAAAAATAAAGAAAAATAACAGAGGAAAGAATTCATAGATTATTTGGTATGTTAAATTAATTTCCGGCATATTTGTTTCAATCTTCTCGTCATTAGACAATTTCCTGGAAGTAATGAGAGACGGGGGAAAAAACAAAGAGAACGGTCCCGACTCGTATTACTAATGCGACAACATGGGATTATTATCGTCATTTGTGATCCTGTCATCATATATCAATTAGTACGGGTAATCAGTATCGATCATTTAACACACTTGCAGTTCAGATCAATACTACTTCCGGGAAGAGGCCTGTAATTTAGCAGCAATTATAGCGAAACGTAATCGAGCAATAAACGGCCGAAATGGGACGTTTATTTGTACCGCATATTATGAAAGGAGGATTTAAACGATCTTTAGTTGCATGTTACAAACGTAAATCGCATATAACAACTAGGTATGAGTTATATATGGTACTCGCTTCCCAATGCAGCGTCCTTTCTGCGTGTTGTATGTTGACTGATGACGTCATTTGTGAAATCTACCGAGCCCAAGGTCTACATGATGTCATATTGTGACGACCCATTGTCACTTCAAAATCAATATTCATTGTTAGTCGAGATGATGTTATGTGATCAAGCAGCAATGGGCTGGATTGATACTTGGGTGGGTGACCGCCTGGGATTCTGGCTGTTGCAGACATAGGGCCTTAGGGCTTCGGGCAGATGACCAGGAGTGGTTAACGCTTTAACCCTTTAACCCTTTTTGTTATGTGATCAATTATTGTAACAATATGCAGCATACAAATGGCCTGTAATTAATGTACGTCATCAATTGTAATGGCTCGAGCCGCTTGGGCTTCTGCCCTGTTCCCTCAACAATTGGTCGTAAATCGAAATGGAATTCACCGCCACGATCTCCAATCGACCCACATCCAAAGGTAATTTTGGCTTAAATAACTAGATATATTTCCCTTTTTGACCCAATATCCCAAACTTAAATTCAAGCTTGACCAACCCTGTTGCCAGTGTATCACTACAACCCTGTAGCTGCTTAATACGGCGTTCTAACAAAATAATAGCTCGAAATCTGGTATAATTCCAACCGACTCCAAGAAAGCCTGAACCCATGGCATTCCATTTCAGGCCCTAAGCCAAGGCAAGAGTCGCACCCATTAGACATGCGAGCCTGAGCAAACTAACGCTCCAATTAATAATTAAAACATCACTGGAATTGAACCCGATTATTTGCCTTATTCCATCAGCTTAGCTTAATTTGGAATTCACTCAACCCGTTCCCAAGCCCACATAATATTGGTTAGCTAGTCCCTTAACTGTGGTGTTGGTGTTGGGGAGCCGTCGCACGTACCAGAAATCGCTACATGCGCATTTGCAGATATTTCGGGCTCACGATCTCCAAAACAAGAACTGAACACAATAATATGTCTGGGAGCTGAACGTTATTAGGACCAAATTTCAAACTTATTAAGCTAGGGCCTTGGCTTCCTACCTTACGCCCTGAACTACACTACATACAATAGCGAAAGAGCTTGGCGTTTGATATCACGACTTCACACGGCCGAGATCTTGGCGGGAATCCTTAACAAGTTTTGTTTTGGGGTAGATATCAGATATTTTTAGTCCAAATTAATGAAATCCATTTTTTTTTTCTTAGTACTTATGAGATGGAAACAGCAATCTTGTTATCTGGTCCATTTTTTTTTTTGAGGGGGGGAGGCTTTCGTTAGATTTTGAGGGCGGCAGTCATGTTTTTTCATATGATTAGCATTTCTTATTAGTATTGCAAACGCTCGGATTCTTTAATGTTTAGTTTGGCATTGTTGCATGATAACAATGTTTAAACAATCAATTTGGACGTTTGGAGCTCCCTAACCCCTGAACCACTTAACCAATTAGAAAGGTCCATATGAAAAGGGCACATCTCCATAGCAGTACCTGTAAAATGAGCTAAGATCCAGCTTTATTCGCCGCATAGAAGAATTTATTTTCGTGATACAAAAAAGCGTTACTAGTAGCCAGTTTTAGTAGTAAGTAATTAGGCAAATATCAACGTTATTCAGGTCGTTTTTTCAACAAGAAAACGTTAAGTTGTGTCACTAACAGTGACTTTTCTGTTTTCAGGCGACCAAAGTCTCCCGATCAGACAAGATTCGGCCTTTTCTGTCACATTGTTATTTATCCTCACATGCCTGAAAACAGCCAAATTACCTTTGCTGTAAAGACACAACGCGTCTACAGTCGTCGTCATACTCATATATATATCTGAATGTTATCGTTTTATCTTGGCGGGCGACACACTAGCGTGTGTCTTGATAAGGTCAAACTTAAGTCTTCGGAGCTCCAAAAGTTTAAGTCCCGTGAGCTCCAAGCGGGCTTCGGGTGAATAGTCACGCAGACGGGACAACCCCTTGGTAAATCGACGCCTGAGCGATTCGACCAAATCGATGTCTTTGAAGACGAAGGGGGGAACCACACTGCAGAGGCACCACACCAAATGATTTCATTTTTGTACTAACCGACGCAACTCTTCATCCTAACATCATTTCGCATTATAAAACCCGGGAGAAATTTGTATAAACTTCTCAAAAAAATTATTCAAAAAAAGTAAAATGCCAGTCACAGACACGCTAAAGCGACAGCGGTGTGGTAGCCAAATTGAGGGGGAAGCAGGAGAGCTAGAAAACCCGATTTGCACCTCATTAAAGGGATATTCCTCCCATCGCCATTTTTCTCGATCCTCCACATCAAGTACGGCCTCAAAGGTCTATTTCCTTACCGTTAGTCAATCCCTCGGTAAAAATCCGTTTAAAATGTGGCGTCTAGGAGATTTTTTGTTGAATAATTGTTAACTTTATTTACTGCGTCCCGCAGTATATGATCCTTTGCGCTCTTACAATAATCATGACGTTTCATCTCTGTGTGTGCATGTACTAATTTTATAATAATTACCATGAGAACAAAAATCAAAAAGACTAATGCGGTGAAAATTTAAATTAATTATTCTAATAGATCGCCAGATGCAAAATTATAAGACACTCGCCTAGAAAATTATAAATTGTGATGTTAAAATACGAGAATCATTCCGGTTTGTGACGACACAATTAATGCGTTCATGCTGGTTTTTAGGCGCAATACCAACTGAGACAGTAGCTGCACTCTTCTCTGCGAGGAACCCAGCTACTACCTCAGTTGACCTTTGCGATGCTATATGTGGATGGCGATCAGCGCGTGGCTGTCATACGGCAGGCGGAATGTTATAAGGCAGGCCGGGTGTCCCTTTAAAGGTTTACGGAAATTTTTCTTTTCTCCTGAATTAAGGTTCCAAATTATGCTAAAAAGACTTAAAAGACGACAATTTTTTTTTTTTTTGCCAAATTACGTGCCTCGCTCGCGATGAAAACAGCGCTCGCTGTGGCTAAACACCACATTGGACACCGCAACCGAAATTTGTCTACCTAAACTCTTGTTGGGGGTGTAACTCTGATTTTCCGGCTTCCCTGCTTCCCGAATCAAAGACCTCGCAGTATGGCTGCCACCACCGCCGTTTTTAGGATGGTGTCAAGGTCGAATGGAACGATAGTGTACAGGAAGGTTGGTCCTTCCCCAGAGCATTAAGTCGTTTTCCCGCCAATATTTCGTGTAGCGTCACTGGCTCCGGTCTGGTCTGGTTTGGATTGTGCGCAAGTGCGTAAGCTGTCGAATTCCGTTGTGACGTCAGCGGCACCATCAAAATCAACAGCCAATGGAAAAACAATGTGCGAAAAGCTCGGAAGAGACCCCCTGGATGGTGTTAGGATGAAGAGTTGCATCGGTTAGTAGAAAAACGAAGTGATTTGGCGTGGTGCCCCTTACATACATAATCACCAAACACAGGTTAGTTGATGTAGTTAATTTACAGACCTATGAACTTTTATTTACCGAACAGTACCCACTGTTTTTCAAGTGTATTAGTTTCATTTAGTGCGTTGTATTGATGAGGGACCAGCTTTGTGTGGTTGCATCCTGGCGGATGGTTGTTGGTTCCTTAATTTTTAAGCCTAATCATAAAGGTGTCTAATCACCGAATTGCAGCATCTAAACCATGCGCAATGGCTGTTTGCCGTGACGTCACCGTGAGTTAGCCAATGACGAACGAGAACAATGGCTGTTTGGCCGTCTGATTGGACTAGCCCAGTCACGTGATATGCACGTCACAGCAAACAGCCATGGCGTGTGGTATAGCGCCATCTACCATTATCTAGTTCTATGTAGCCCTTGATTTCAACAAGCGAAGGAATGCGCAAAGAAATTTCTTTTTACACAACAAACTAGCAACGTGCCTCCTAAGTTATGAATGTAAAGTTGGTGCGTCCACGTGCACCAGGGAGCAAGCGGTCGAGGTTAACGATATTATTGTCACTAGATGGCGCCCGTCTAGCGGTTCAAAATCTGCGTTTCAAAACGGTCGATATGTAGAAAAAAGCGCCCGTGATGTCGTTTGGCTTAACTTTACCTCTTGCTCCCTGGTGCACGGTGGCGCACCAACTTTACACTCAACAATTAAGTAAGCACGTGGCTAGTTTGTTGTGTAAAAAAGAAATGTATTTGTGCGTTCCTTTCCCTGTTGATAGTGAGGGCTAGACAGAAGTAGATAGCGGCAAATGGCTATAGATGCTGCAGCTTGTCATTTGGTGACAATGCCCCTTTAAATGCTTACAGCCTAATGCGGGGTACCTTTGCAACGCTTTCCATCGATGCTATCACCTGGTTCAGTAAAAAAATGCCGAATCAACTTGACACGTATTAATTTGGATTTAGGCCAGATTAAAAACCAAGGCGCTAAAAAAAACAACCCAATTACTGGATGTTATCAACAAAAAATTAAGACTCCCAAGCCGAACAAATTGCTTCAATTAACACTAGACGGCAGGAAACAGAAATTAACAGCATCCAATGAATTTAAACGCCACCACATAACTGTTTTGACTTTAACTGTGAGATTATTTTTGGAGATTTCGAACATCACCAACGGATTCGAAACAATCTTGTTGTTTTTTGGGATTACTGGTGATAAGAAGCTTGTAGACGTTCGGAATTGCACTAGATGTGAATCCTTTAATTATACTCTAAGGTAATCAGAGGTAAAAACGTCAATGCGGCTACCGCACTTTAAATTTGATAACTTTGACGATACAGCCAAAGTGTTAGCCTAATGCTAAAATATTAAGTAAACACCGTGATTTCAAAAAAAATCTATATTACACGTGAAACAATGTTATTTATTACAGCACCAAAAAAATTAATGAAGTTAAAGACGAAGTCGAACAGAGAAAAGCGCCGGGTGAAACGATTGTAGCATGCAAGCCCTGTCTGGTCCCCAAACGTATTGGGAGATATTGAGTCTTTAGAATTGGTACAGCATTTTTTTCACAAAACACCTTAATGGTGTCCGAAATAAAACTTAACATGGAGCGACTTTTCTTAAATCTCCAGTCCCTTGAATGAAAACGGTTACATACCGACATTTCCCTGACATTCTTTTTATTGCATGGCCTCGTGGATTTCGACTACTCCTTTTCCTTTGAGGTACGATCGGGGAAAAGAACTCGAGGCTATACTCTTTGAAACTTGTAAAAAAAAAGGGACAAATAGAAACTGTCACAAGTTTTTCTTTGCAAATCGGGTTATTTGCACATGATCTTAAACTGCAGATGAATTTGCTGCATCATCTTTAGCTGAGCACTGAGGTTTTAAATACAGAAAACTCTGAAACACTTGCTTGCATGATAGACAATATCAGTCATTGGGCTAATTTATAGCAGTGGCCGATTTCCATTAAAAAATGTCTGTCATTCCACATTGGCCATCCAAATAAACCCAGCCTCCTTCTTCATCGACAATAACCGCATGCATTCCAGATGTATCACAAGTGCGGTACCTCGGGATTTGTTTGACATCTGATTTAAAATCGTCACTGCATTGCAGGAATATGTCCACGGCAGCATTTAAACGACTTGCGATTGTGAACCGTTGTTTTCTATCGGGAAACATCACAACTAAGATCCGGGCTTTCAAAGTCTTTGTCCGGCGGCCATTGTTGGAACATGCAAGCTCTGTGTGGTCACCATACCTCCTGAAGAACATTGACCTTGTTGAGTCGGTGCAGCGACGTTTCACGAGAGCTTGCCAAGTTTGCGAAAGATGCCCTCGCTACTGTGCACGCTTGCAGAAAGTGGGTCTTGAATCTCTTGAGCTTTGCGTTTGAGATCTGATCTCATTTTGGTTTTCAAAATTCTCCACGAACACACTAATGTTGTCCTGCCATTTTTCGAATTGAGCACGGTACACTCCACTTGTGGTCTCTCTCTGAAACTGGTGGCTCCAAGGGTAAATCGTGACTGTAGGAAAAAACTTCTTCTTTGTTAGGGTTATCCCAGCCTGGCACTCCCTTCCGGAGAGAACAGTCTCGGCAAATTCCACTGCAGCCTTCAAGCACGCTTTGTGTGGGCTCACGTTTGAACGTTTCTTGAAGCGGCCGGGTTGGGCTGGACAATTGCGGGCAGCACCTGGTGACTGATCAGACTTTAGTTTTAGGATTGGTGTTAGTGGGACACTCTTCCCTTCCAACTACCTTGCCACACATGTGGTCAAAAAATTTATTATATTATTATTATTATTATAAATCCCTGGTTAGAACCAGTCCAGGCTACCCTGGCTACCAGTCCCGGATCAGGTTATGTGTGTGCTGAAAGCCTTGAAATGTTTAAGCGTTCTCTGCGGAACTGTAACCTTTCAAAACTTATGTACAGATTTTAACGAGTGTTTTTTTTTTCTTTTCTACTCAACCCCTCAACTTTCATCGCTTTTAAAGGGACATAAATCCTTCCGGTATGTCGTCGTGCGACCCGTTGAGAATAGCGTTTGCAACATTTACACAGGTTAGAGTTAATGTCGCAAAATCATCTCGCACGAAAGAAAAAACAAGAAAATGACTGTGTTGGCAACATTTACATACGTTTGAACTAATGTCAGAATGTCGGTTGGTTGGTTGTTAGCGGCCCGCGTGGTCCTTTCCACACCTGTTTATTTCACTATTTTATTTTCATACGAAATGTTAAAATAATCAGTAGGCTAACTCATAATGATGCTTAAATGCCCATCTCCCCTCCCCACTTTAGCTTTTGACGCGCTCCCAGCCGAAGCCATGGTGCCAGAAGGGGAGAGGGACAGTTTTTGCTACGTAAATCCCATCGGAAATTCGTAAGTTCTTTTACATGCCACAATCGACATGAGCACGAGACATCACAGAACCCTTCACTTTCGAAAATACCAGGGGGTGACTGAGGTCGGACTCGAACCCAGGACTCTGGCACATGACACGGTCATGGTAACCATCAGTCCATCTTGCCCCATCCCCCTCCCCACTAATAATATGCTCATTCAGTGCCAGATCTCTTAAAAACGAATTAGTGGCCCTTGCAGTGTTTTTTGAGACGGTTAAGCTCTATATTTAAGATTTAAGCTCTTTATTTTAGATTTAAGCTCCTGTAGGCCCAACCATAATGCCGCTCTTCAATGCGGCATCCCTTTCCCCAGACTCTTACGGAGAATTTAACCCTCCCCTTCCATCCACCACCTTTCTTAATTTGTACGTTCGTTTGCGATCCATGGAAAACTGTTACGGCGAAAATTACTTACGATATAGGTTACTGAGCCAAGTAATTAAAAGTAACCTATTTCCGTTGCCCTTTGACCTTATCACTCGCTCATGGCTACTCATTTTATTTAGCTACAACGATCAATGCATGACAACCAACCCAACACAAAGTGGCCATGCAATGAATTGTTCGTAAATACCGTAATTACGTTTTAAAGAAAACGTCAGTAGGCCCATACACATGTAGAGCACCGATCCTTCACTCAATCAGTATATACTGACACGACATTGAGTTGATGGAGAAAAAATGTTGCATTTTTACACCCTGAACAATTTGCAGATTTTTGAAAAAAAAATGAGGCGTTTTCAACCTCAAAATCGCTCTACATGTCACTGAACCGTTACTGTTGTGGAAACCATTATTGATACGTATGATAGCAACGACTTATTTAGTGTCATCTCTTGACAAGATGCGGTATTTCGTAAAGTTTTTAGTCTGTTCTTCAGTTAGCTTAATTGTAACAATGGATGGCGAAAATTATTAAATTTTCGTGAAAGGCGGAGCGCTTGCAAAACTCGCCCCAGCTTTTCACAAGTGTTTAAGCCGTCATGCCGCCTCTAAGTGCCGCTATAGGCTCGGGCCTCTCGGGCCTCTCGGGCCTACTTATAAATCCGGCCCTGCGGATAAACCCGATATTGTATGTATATCGGAAACCTGGCTCAGTTCAACAGTTTTTAATGGTGCTATTATTGTCCTCTGGGACATTATCGGTCATTATCCGTTGGGGCAGGGAGTAGGTGCGGATCCAGAGGGGGCGGTGGGAGCGATCGGCCCTCCTAACACCGAACCAGACACAGTATTATTGTTTGAAATCTTCTTCACTAACTGCGTAAATTGATTACGATTCCCCTAAACAGACAGAGGCACACTTACAAAAACATCTTAATTGCAGGTTTATTTTACGTTGGTTTCAGCTTATTTTCTTGCTTTCGTCCACTTTGATTTTGCTTTCGTTCATTGCTATACTAAGTGCAATAAAAAAAATGGACGAAAGCGAAATAAAAGGACAAAACCGACGTAAAAAACCTGTAAAAATGTTTATTCCGTACACACGTGAATAATTTTTAAGATAGCAGAATAGCTCAAAGACAAATCCGCGACATGGAAGAAAAATCGAACAAGTAATAAGTAATCGAATAAGAAATCTCTTAAGAATAAAACGAATTTATCATGCCGAGAATTTTTAGTTTAAACAAGAACTGGTGGGTACAAAAAGCTTTCTTTTACTCGTAAAAAAATGTGAAAAAAACAGCCTGTGCTCTCCCCCCCCCCACCCCAAATCCCCTAAAATTTGTGAACGGGGGCCACGATTGGAAAATTATGTTTTCAACCCCTAGCTGATGCGAGATCGCCCCTCCTAAAATTTCGTCCTTGACCCGCTACTGGCTGGGAGGCGAACACAAATTGAGGAGGAAGAATTGTTCTGGCCCGCGTTGAACCAATTTACCAATTATTCTGAATTTAACTGTGGTTTTGAGGTCAAAATGGCTAGTTTAACTTTCCAGTTGTTCCTGTTTGTATATCGCCACCCGAATTCGACTGAAATATTGAACTCCTGATACTCGGAAATCTTGGAAGAAGCACCCAAAACTCAAAAGGTGTATTTACGTGGGCGATTTTAATCTTCCAACCCTTAATTGGTATTCTATGCCCTCTGAAAGACAAAGTGATCGAAGAATATTAAATGCATCTGTTTAAGTGCGGTTGTGCTCTGCCAATTGAATTATTGTTAAAGCACAACACCACTTAAACAGATACAATTTTCTCAATTATACGTTTGCTTATTTCAATTAAAAATAAGCGATTTTTATCCGTGTACATTTTTAACAAGTAAAGTGAAACTTCAATCATAACCCTTTTTTTTACGACACACCTGACGTTTTTGTTTGTAATCCGTGTACCTTTTTATGGCTATGGCGTCGCGCTATAATGGTGTATGTCATCGGCAGTTGAATTGATGTAGTTGCCTAACTAGCACGGGTGAATAATTATTGACAGTAATTTTTTTTCATTTGCAAAGGTGTGAACGCGTGCGCATGCAGTGATTGTTCAGCTCAGCTCAGCTCAGCTCCGAAACCAACGATATAAATACGCCTTTCTAGCTGCCAACGTAGTTTAGTTTGGTATAAATCTGTACACGTTTAGCTAAAACACGGATTCTTTCAAATGGTTCAAAGCGTTTTGCAGTGAGCGTTAACCGCTTCCGGTCATCTGCCATCAACAATCAACTATTTAGCAAAGACATAACACGTGCACGAAGAATGGGATCACCAGGCAACTCTTTGCTTGGGTTGCACCAGTTTGCTACCAGAGTAGACGGCTCCTCGTCTGGGGTGTCCTCCACTGATAGGAGCCCAGTACTCTTTGCTGTTGCATTAACAGCGTGCTGGTAGAAATGGACGCTTTGGAAACCGTTGCTGCTTACGCTGATGATGTAGCTGTGTGGGCATCTGGTAAGGACCTGCTGGCTATTCTGGAATCTACGGTCACTACGGGAGGAGAACTGTTAGCAAGCAGGGGTCTGGCTCTTCCTGGGCCTAAAACAGAGCTAATGATTTTAAGTAGGGGACTTGGGTGTGAGGGGGCAATCAGTGTGAATGGTACTGTGGTACATCTAAGTCCAAGGTACAGTACCTTAGTTACTGGCTAGATACGCGACTGGGTTGGATCAGTGATACTGTTACTGTCAAGAAAAACATTGTTGGGTATTTTGAAGTCATTTGTTTGTAACAAGCTTACAACAAAACGTTCCACAATTTTGGTTCTCTACAGGATTTACGTTAAAGCATGCATGGATTTCCATGCTCCACTTCTCGCGAGTTCCCCGTGTGCTTTGCAAGACATTCAGGTTTCGTTGAACGTTTGTTTGTGAACTGTGTCAGGCTGTCTCCCGATGACCCTTGCCTTGGCGTTGGGGAAACGCCCACTAGATGTGAGGGCGGGAGAAATACTTAGCAAAGTCAGTTTGTGAGCGGGGCCAGGGGTACCTTGGATCCTTTAGCACGTATTATTATGAGGTACACCACGCTTCCGCAGGTAGATCGTGAGGTGCTGGGGGCGTTGGGTTTGTGGGCGACCCTGATTATGCAGAGGGTCCTGAGCGGCTTTTCGCTCCCTCTCCTCTTGCATCCGCCTCGCTCATGGGTCTGGTGTTCAGCTGCTTCATCGGCCATTCAGGGCGGAGGCTCCGCGCCTACAACCCGGTTCCTTCTGGCTATGCCAGCATGTACTGTAATCCGTCATTCCATTCTTTCTCTTTTGAGGGTGGTATTGGAATTCGCGTCCCGAGTCTCCAT
>JAHWFP010151813.1:0-14896 GCA_023313725.1 Lithobius niger | reverse complement strand
GGGGGGGGGGGGGGATCAAACATGGGGGAAGAGAGGAGTAACTGCTTTGGTCTTGTACTTTAATGAAACAAATTGTACATACCAGAAAAAACACATCGTATCACATTACTGTGTGATTGAAAACAATCGAGAAATGAGACATCATTAAGTAAACAGAAGATGGCTACTCAAAGTTTTACTGAGTATCATTGCATTTGCGGCTCTGCTGTAATTAACTGCAATACGCATCCGCAAAAGACCTCCTCTCCAGAACATTCTGTAACAAGCAACTCAAAAAGATAAATACGACGGAAAACAAACTAAACGTAAGCGTTTTATCATAGTAGGTGCTCAAAATAACCCCCCTCTGCCTCGATGCAGTTCCGAAGCCGCTGCGCCATGGACCGACGAACCCGTTCAAAGATTCCAGGGGTTGTGCGAATCTGGTTGCATCCATCCACAATCCTTTGGCGAAGTACATCAGCATTGGGAATTGGTGTACTGTACACGAGTGACTTTAAGTGTCCCCAAAGATAAAAGTCTAACGGGTTTAAGTCCGGAGATCTAGCAGGCCATGCTATTGGGCCTGCATGTCCAATCCATCTGTCAGGAAAGCTTCCATCAAGGTAATGTCGGGCCAAAAGGCTGAAGTGAGCAGGCGCACCATCGTGCATAAGCCACATTCGTGTCCTGACTGCCAGGGAAACGTCTTCCAGTAGTTGGGGCAAGTCATACTGGAGGAAATGGAGGTAGGTTTCTCCATTTAGGCGTCGAGGTAGAAAAAAAGGCCCTACCAAATGATCACCAACAATTCCAGCCTAAACGTTTAGACTAAATTGTTGTTGATGTCTAGATTGTTGTACCTCGTGCGGATTTGCATGGTCCCAAAGATGGTTGTTGTGATAGTTGAATATGCCATCACGTGTGAAGCCAGCCTCATCTGTAAACAGGATAGACGGCAGGAAATGAGCGTCTGCTCCACATTCATGATTCAGTCGCACACAGAACGCTCGTCGTGGTGGAAGGTCGGCCTCGCCAAGACCTTGGACACGTTGCAAATGGTAGGGGTATAGCAGGTTATGATGCAAAATGTCCCAAATCGTCGAATTACTGACACCCTCTCTGCGTGCAATGCGTCGTGTGCTATCCGATGGATTTTCTGCTATGTGCTGGAGAACTCTGTCTTCCAAGCCAACAGTTCGCACAGTTCTGGGTCTTCCAGCATCCGATGTTCGTCTCCCAAATGAGCCTCTTTCCCGTAAGCGCTGGTGGATACGACTGAACGTTCTAGCACATGGCAAATTCCTGTCTGGATACCTTTGAGCGTAGAGACGTCGTGCTTCCAATGCATTTCCATCTGCAAGACCATACATGTAGTGCATGTCTGCCAGTTCGATGTCTGGATACTCCATACTTAGGGAAGAGAACTACCGAACAGTAAACGTGAACAAAGGATCACAATGTCACCTTTAGATTTAAGTCATCAAGTGATTTAACAAACCCCTGTATTAACAAGAAGTCGTCTGTCAACCCCGAAATGTGGACTCTCCAAATGGTGTTCAAGGTCACCTTGTACAGATATGCGAATGTTCAATTTGAATTTGTGATTACAGTACTTTTTCGCATCACAAACGTTGTTGTTTTTGTCAATAAATGTTATTACATTCTGGAAGGGAGATCGTAACAGGGGGATAGCAACTAATGAATGGCAGAGCTTGCCCGCTGTAATGTAGGCTAACTTTTAAGACTTCTAAGTTATTGTTTTTTAGAAGTTGGGTTTTCAAGGATTTTTGTCTTTAACACTTAAAACTACAAAGAATCTGAGGTGGAGATTTACCTCCAAATCAAAACCAAGTTTATGCGATGATTTTTGTGGAAGCTGGAGCGTTAGACAAAGGCAACAAACAAACAAACAAATAAGCAACCAAATTCAAATGTGTGGGTTGAGTACAGTAATGTTGTTCTCGCCGCTTCGGCCAATGAAACAAGTGATCATCCGAATTCTAAGGATTCCCCCACTTTTACGTTTTAAGCTTCTTTGCTTGAAGAGTAGAAAACAAACACATTAAATCCCTCACTTTTAATGGCGAGGATACCCGATTGATAATGTTTGGTGCTCTCCACAGAGATGTACGTACAGTAGTTGTTTTTTTTTTTGGAGGGGTGGGGGACACAAACTTGGAAAACGATGTAACCTACTTGGTCTTTACACGTAATGAAAGAAAGTACAGTACTACTTTCGATTGTTTTCAATCACACGATGTGTTTTTTCTACAATTTGTTTCATTAAAGTACAAGACCAAAGCAGTTACTCCTCTCTTCCCCCACGTTTGATCCCCCCCCCCCATAAGAAAATTACCTCTCCCTCTGATAAGTTGTGCGACCCAATACTGTATTATGAAGTACTGAAATACCAGGTATGATATGGCACATATCCTGAGTTTGGAATGGAAACGGTGAATCATTACGAGGTATTTAAGAACTGTTTACCCCAAACCTGGGGGGGGGGGGGGGCTGTAACTAAAGACTGGTGCATTTCCGGACCCATGTTTATAGGACTTTTTCTTCTTATCTTTGATCACACAGCGGACCCGCAAAATATTTGACACCAATTTCCACACCCTGTATAATAATATAATATTGTCGGTATCGACTCTCATTGGACGGCCAAAGTTCGGACAATGAGAACGTGTTTACTGACGTGCGTGCCTAGACACACACCAGTGTATCACGATAAATCTCAGCAACGTTGCAAAGAAATTGTTTTTACGTCCAATTCACGAAAAATAAACCAACTGTAAAAACAAAGCAACATAAACAAAGCCAAAAACTGGTAAAGAGGCCACCAAGTTGAGAGTGGTTCGGTCCTTCAAAGGAGTGATATCAACACACCAAAACTAACTAAATAAAACAAATCAAAACGAAATTAAAACCAAACCAAAAACCTATAAAGTGGTGACTAAGTTGAGAATAGTTCGGCCTTAATAGGCAAAAGGTAGTAGCAAATTGTTGAAAACCAATTTCTTGTTGACGTGGTACTTTATTACACATCTGCACGGTAGTGGAGTTGAGTCAATACATAATTAAAAAAAAAAGGAGTGATATCAACACACCAAAACATTCGCCAACTTACTCGCACCGAATAATACTTTGCAATAGGGAAACCCCTGGCCCCGCTCACAAACTGACTTTGCTAAGTATTTCTCCCGCCCTCACATCTAGTGGGCGTTTCCCCATCTTAAAAAGAGCAATGTTCTAGTTTTCATTTAACCTTCGAACTATTAGTCGGTACGATTAACTTGGCGAATGTTTTGGTGTGTTGATATTACTCCTTTGAAGGGCCGAACCATTCGGAACTTGGCGGCCCCTTTTACCAGTTTTGGTTTTTGATATACGCGCAGCACGTCTAAGGGGGTTGGGATGAGATACACACAGCAAACTCATCGTTTAAACAATGAGGAAGATGTAGCAAGAGTGAGTTCATTCTTGGCACGGTAGCAAAGAAAAAGACAATGTGAACGGATGTGCCCCTTGTAACCACCAGTAACAAACGAAATATTGCTTTAATAATGCTGACTACTAAAGCCGAGTTGAATAGTTTCAAAGTTGGTTGAATAACAATCACTGCATGCACGTTCGTTGTTGTTGCGGGCTTATCAAACTTAGTATCAAAACGGAGAACTGACAATTCAGCCACACTGAGAATAAGAGTAGCGCTCTCCATTGAAAACACTATTAACTTCCCTACGAAGATCAAACACAAGGAGTTCCAAGGGAGGGGGAGCAGAAATGAGGGGGGGGGGTGTTAAGACCACACAATATGGGAACGTGGGGAGGGGTGCAAGGGATACGGGAGGGGGGACCGTCGACGGCCGCTTTCATTTCATGCAGTACAGTACAGTTTTTTTGCTCGCGAATGCAGGAACCACCTAGAACCACGGGGTTACAGCTAGTATAAATATATAACTGCACACGAGGTCAAGCAGCAAGCATCGGCACCGCGCATGTGGTTGGAGGGATTGCATTGGGGGGAAAGCTTTTCTGGACAGCAAGCTTCTCGAAGGGGCAGCTTCGAGACCGTCTTGAGCTCAGCTATCTCTGCTAGCATGAACATGAATGGTAGAATATAATATAATAATAATAATAATAATAATAATAATAATAATAATAAATAATAACAATAATATAGAAGGTGTCGGCGAGTAAGATATACGCTTTTTGAAGACCCTAACGGCAGATGGTCAGTGGAAGGAACCACAATCGTATCAGTTGTTTTTTGCCGCAGGAGGGAGGAAACCAGAGTACCCGGAGGAAACCCTCGTGCAACGGGCGGGAAACAATCGG
The DNA here is from genome assembly GCA_023313725.1 of Lithobius niger. Lineage (NCBI taxonomy): Eukaryota > Metazoa > Arthropoda > Chilopoda > Lithobiomorpha > Lithobiidae > Lithobius > Lithobius niger. Next base: position 10,573 of record JAHWFP010151813.1, on the reverse strand, counting down.
AGAAAAACCAGTACATATACAGTTTCCATCACTAGGATCGAACCCGGGTCTGTAATAGAAGTGATCATTAGCTAAGGGGGATCATTAGCCTTGTGTGTGGGGGCAGGGGGGACGGGAGTCACATGATGCGCTGATATTTCGCATGAACATGTAAGAATGTAATAGAAATAATCATTAGAAAAGGGGGATCATTACATGACATTAGCCGTGGGGAGGGGAGGGGATGATTTCAGTCTCTCAAGATGCACTGATATTTCCGCCAGGATGAACATGGAAGAATATAATAAAAATGATCATGAGTAAGAAGGCATAATTAGCAGGAGGGGGGGGGGGATTTAGGACAGACGCCAAAGATACAATCGAACAATGGAAGAACAGTCGACTTGCAGCCGTACATAAATAATCAAAATATTTGCAACCGTGTAAGAACAGCAAAAATATGCGTTGCAACCGTGGATAAACAATCCTAATACGTCTTGCAGCCGAGGAAAAATAATTAAAACGACCTTGTATATGTATATATTTTTTTTAATACATAATCCATAACGTACAGGGCGCTGCTGTCAGCACCTTCTTCATTTGCAGTGTCTTTTCTTTGCGTGGTTTTGTCCCCTTAGTAATTAGTAAACAAAAACGAACTCGCTTGTCGCTTGAGGTAAGGTGTAACTGATCCAAAGTCAAAACAGCAAAGGAACACAAATAAACTTTCCTGTAAGGTTTCAGATACTGCAGTGTTGCAGGACTGATTAGTCCACGTGAAACCTTACTTCTGTATCCAACCATTATTCATGTTTTTACTGTTTTTATTTTAGAACACCATAGATCAGATGTGCATTCTACACAGCTAAACGATATCGCTGAAAATTCGTAAAAACGAATCTCTTAGTGTGCTTAGTACAGACCTACAGAGTTCGTGCGAGTCTTTGAAAGCCTGAAAATGTCGTTGAAAATAAAACTGAAATTCTAGGCCTGAAATCTTGAATCAAACATTTTGAAAAGAAGTGTATGTGTCATCAATAAACTAGATGAATGGAAAGGAGATGACTTAACTTGAAGAATTCTAAAAAATTTATCCCGGAAAATAAGCAAGTGTGTAGTCTATACAGGGTCCGAACGGGGCACTGAAAAAAAATGGAAAAGCATGGAATTTCATAAGGCCCTCTTCCAGGCCTTGAAAATTACGGAATTCTGACGAATTTTCAATGTAGGCTGGCAAATCACAGAATTTACTCTTACCGTAATTTTCAAGTTTTAGAACTTGTGCCATACAAATTTTTGTTTAGACAGAACAGTTTTTAATTAAACTTGTACGTTTAAAGTATAGTATATAGTATTCCAACGATAACTTTGAAAGTTGGCTATGGTTTTAATTTTATGTACGTGTCTAATGATAGAATACAGCAGTAGGGTTTCACGTGAAATAAACAGTACATCAACACTGCGGTATTATGAAGCCTTATAGGAAAGTTAATTTGTGTTCCTTTGCTGTTTTGACTTCGGATCAGCTGAACCTTACGTTAAACATCAAACGAGGTCGTTTTTGTTTTCTAATTTGCAATACTTTGACGTATTAAGTTGGTCTTCTGTACTCCTAGCAAATGCTCTGAATTTCGCTCGCTTCGCTCGCTCACTCAATGCAAGTCTTTCTGTTGGAAATTGATTTGTCCGCAGCGAATTTCAGCTCCGCAGCTCCCTTTCAGCAGCTTTGGCCTTTATTTGTAGTATTAACCGAACAAAAATATTAGAGATCGTATCCCCATACTCACAGCCGTGAAGGTACACGAATAAAAACGGATTAAAGTTCACTCGAACGAAACGAACTATAATTTGAACTCCAATACCAGGGAACTGTTTTTGATCAATGGTTATGTCAGAAAGAAAGCGTAATTTATGTTTGAAAAGTTTAATGTTTCGGTGTCTGGGCGTGCACGCATAATTTGTATATTATACAGACTTTTAAAAATATTTGTCTGTGTTTGTTGTTTCAAATAGTAAGTCTGTTTCGTGTGAGTGGGTATATGTGTATTTTGAGTGCATTTATAATTTGTGAAACAAGCAGACTCCTAGTTAAGGCAGTTTTTTGACTGTTTGTGTTTGAAGGTCGTTTGAGGTGGTTATTTCTAGTTCGCTTGAGTAATTACGTGCTCATTTCGTGTATGCATTTTTATCTTTCAATTTTGTAGGCGTTTGTTTTGTGTGTGTTTGTGGGTTTACGTTTCACGAATTGGAGTTCAAATTATAGTTCGTTGTGTTCGAGTAAACTCTAATCCGTTTTTACTCGAGTACCTTCACGGCTGTGAGTATGGGGATACGAGCTCTAATATTTTTTTTCTAATCGGCGAAGCCGTTTTTTGTTCAGTTAATTTGTTGGCTTTTTTCGCTTCCTTTTTATTGTAATTGCTACGGTCTGGTCTATCATGTGTCCACTGTTTACCGATTTTTGTTTTCGAAAAAACGGAACATTAGAAATGCACATTTATGTTCAGGTTCCGCCCAAGGTTTGTCCCTTGTTTATTGTTTGATGGCAACACACTAGCGCTAGTCTAGATTTAGCATGCGTCATCCCGATGAGTAGTTGATTCTGGTTTGTTTCAGTATCGTGGCAACAATCGCGGAAACAATTCAACTGCATGGCTTCCCGAAGCCCGCACTGAAAAAGTAAATAAGTCACTCAGTCATGTCGACCGCTCAATTTTGCGGCCGTAGGCCTCAAAATTAAGACTTCGCACCTTACGGTTTAAAACTTTGAAGATTTAAGGAAAAATCAAGACCATTTTATTTTGGTTAAGTTTTCTCTGGCTGATAACACTAACTCAAACAACGTCAATGTTATTTTCCCGGCGCCCAAGCATTGTTGCCTCTTGTTCGAGCTAGGAAACAGGCTTTGGGCCTATTGTTGGCGGAGCGGAGGAAAATTTATTTTAAATTTGTATTTCCACTCATTATAATGGCTTTGCAATGTTTGCTAATGGTCCTTAAAAAGCTGGGGGCAATATTCATTCGGCTACATTTGAGCTGAAGCTTTTTGCTGGTGTTTTTTACATTTTATCTAGGCTATGTTTCATATTAATTTTAAGATATTTTCGTTTATACCCATATTTAGTATCTGTTTCGTTATTTTGCAGCCTCTTTACGCCGTCGCCGCCGTTGTAAAATACAACGTTAGTCGCCGTGGTTAAGCTGGCAAAGAACGTGCCGCCGTCAATAATGCTTACATTGTTTATATTTATCGCAGAGTATCTTTCCTAGATTTAAAATAAATACAATAAAGCATTTAACTGCAAGCTAAACAATCACCAGTAACGATAGTACTTCACAACAATCAAAAGATTCGAAACATCCGCGGCTCTCTACGCTGCCTTCTACGACAATGTTAGAGCGCACACCTCTGGCACGTACTGCAACGCCAAAGCTAATTTTTTTGAAAATTGGAATTATTACAATTGTTGATCAGCCGGTGTTAGCTTGGCTGTGAAGATAGAATTTAAATAATTCTAAATCCTAATTTTAAGCCTAATTGTTAGTCCCGTTTTAGTTTCGTAAGCGACAACAGTAGAGAAATTAGGCCTATTGGGTTCGATGTTAGGCCTATTTATTCTGGCAACACGGGATAGAGAGTGTAGTTTCCATAGCAATCTAGGAATCTTGAAATTACAATACGAAGTTAAATTATTGTTCTGTGTTGTGATATAAATAGGTAGTCTGCTGTGTACTGTCGTATTATATAAACGGTTTCCTCCTGCAGCGGCGATTTGATGTTTCAAATTTGAGATTCCCGTTGATAGTGTCAACGCCACTTTGGTCGCCATGTTGCCTGAATTCCTTCAAGCATTCTTTTTTACATGAAACGAATGTGAGTCGTTAACGAATCCTTCTGGTTTTTTTTCCCATTTGCTTGTCTTCCTCTAGTGGTTAAAGTGTTATGATCAAATGTTATTATTTCGTTAAGTTATGTCAAAAAGATTGTTAGCTGTAAGGAAGCTACGATGATTTATTTTTGGCGTTTTTTTTAAAGTTCACTTGATTACCAACAGCACAGTGTATGCTTCGTCGGAATTCCTTAACTATTCACGATTCCAAATTTACAATGGTGAGTGTTAGAAATAAATTCGAAAATTTGTTATTTCTCCCGTAATAATTGTTCGATTTACGTCAAATTTTGGCTCAGCAATACTGTTTGGGGTAGCAAGCGTTGTACCAAATTTCATTCCAATCCGATCTTTCGTTTAGGCTCCACCCAGACTAAAAATGTGCAACCAACAGACCAACGGACCAACCAACCAACATTTTGCAATTTGGTGTCCGTTATAGGCTACGCTTCGCTCGCTCGCTCCGCCAATACGTATTTCGTAATAAAGATAATGCTTCCTCTTCACGTTTCGTCAAAGTGCGGGTGAATTGTTGGCTCACCAGCATTGTTAGCGTTTGTTTAATCTTCAGTCTCCGCCTTGCGACTGGCGTTCGTTGATTGCCATTGCTGAAAAATAACTATGTTTAAAACTATACGTAAATAAATAAACTTGATCGTTCAGGGTCCCGTAACTCCGGAATGGCACGACCCATTGAAATTTCTTTTTCTATAAAGGGCACATCTCCGGACGCATCTATATCAAATGAGCTAAGAATTAGCTTTCTACGACATATGGTTTAGTTGTAGCGACCTTTGTATAAACGTATCAAAGTCTACCTTTTAAGCTAAAAACCAAAACTCACAATTCTAGCTTTAAGTCCAGATCTCCGAGGTGACAAATCAGAAATTAAAAAAAAGTTGGTAAACATGTTCACCAAGTCCACAACCCCGATTGGAAAATATTGAAAGACGGTAAAAAAGTTACGCATCAAAATTTCGACTGTATAAAGTGGGAGACCTACGTCAATCCATACATTTGCCCAGTAGATGGAAACAAACTCTTTTTCTTCAGTCTACGTCTTGCAGCTGGCGTTTGATGATTGGCATTGTTGCATAATAACAATGTTTAAAACAATGCGAAACAATCAATCTGTTCGTTTACAGCTTCCTAACCCGGAACCACTTGACCTATTAGAAAAGGCCTTACGGGAAGAGCATGCAGAGCAATACCTGTGAAATGAGCTAAGAACCAGCTGTATAGGACAACTAGTTTGATCTGTAGAAAGCGTAGCAGAAACGTGTCGTGCCAACAACAACAACAACAAGCCAAAAAAAACGAATTCATGGTTTTAGCTCAGGTCCAGATTTTCGATTTGCTTCAGCAGATTTCAATGAATTTTGGTACAAGTCCAGCAAACTTTCATACCAAATTAAATCAAAAGATATTCACAGACGGCGGATATAATAAGAGTCAAAATTTCGGCTTTAACATGGGAGGTTGAGATCAAACCTTCATTTACTAACAAGCCGAAAACCGTGTAAATTTTCCTGTTGTAACGGCTCCTTGGGCAGTGGCAAATGTGAAATAACCAATGTGAAAATTTGTAGACATGATAAAATTCCTCTAGAACAGATGTTAGAGATTAAGATAAGACGATGAAGAAACAGGTACAGACGATGTGACCTTTTGTACGTTCAGTACTATATGAAAGTTGTAATATCCACCCAAAACTGTCATAAAAGAAGCCGCCAAGTTTCCGAAAAGGGTCGGCCTTTGAGAGCAGTGATATTGTTCAACCAGGGAGTGGCCACCAAGATTAATCCTATTAGCCAATTTAATCACACCGAATAATACTTTGGACGTTATATGAAAACTTAAAGAGTGCTACCGCTATGTAGCAATGTTCAAGTTTTCATTTAACTTTCGAACTATTAGTCGATGCGATTAACTTGGCTAATACGAAGATTAACCTTGGCGGCCTTTCTCTGGTTGAATGACAACGCAAATTTCGAAGGCCGACCCTTTTTTGGTAACTTGGCGGCTGCTTTTACACCAGTTTTGGTTTTGGGCGGGTTATCCATAATACTGTTCATCTGCACTCACACGAACGATTAGTTTAGGGTTAGGCTAAGCCTTTTAGCACACCACCGTGTTCTCGTCTTCATCACTTGAACATGTAACAGCAACTCAAAAATGTGGTGATGATTTCCTGTAGCCAAATTAAGTAAGTAGCACTCCGCACCGGACAAGTTACCACTATAGTTGTAAGAAAACCGTGCCTCATTTGTAACGAAAATAAAACACGTTGGGTTAAAAATGTTTCCATAAAACACCGACGTTCTTTACTTTCATGCTGTATCAAGTTTCACACAATATATGATGAGCACACAGTTTGCTTGTATGCCCACATCCGTAACATAGTCAGCACCTGACAGACAGAGGACGCCAAGAATTTAGACGGCAAGGCTTTTCTACAGAGTTTATTGAAAAAAAAAACTATAACTTGTAGCATTGCCACTAATAGCTTCAAAACCTTGAACACTCACATCGTCGGGGTGTGGTGGGCTTTTGCTCCTCAGAAGCTGAGGCGTTATTAGAAAGTTTGAGTGCTGAAAGTACTATTTTTGTGGTCCAAAAATAACTTTTTCTTTCAGTAAGGTCAGTATTTTTTGTGCGACCTCCCCCTCTTGACGGGACCTGACAAATTTATGACCTCCCCCTTGAGAGCGTCCAAAAAATTCATTACTTCCTTCCAAATTTCCTCTGCCCCCTCCTCCGGCGATGAATAATAACCCGGTCCCTTACTAAATTAAAGCCAGGACCCGTCTAACTGTTGACGGCGTTCATTACTCAACGTAAACCCCCTACTTACGGTTCTGGCTTCGTGAACCGAGTGGGACCTCCAACTAATTCGTGGTTCGCTGAGGTCTGGCCTACGTGTTAAGCTTTTGGGGTTACGTACCACATTAACATTCACACGTTAACATTTCTGTACCAAAGAGTTTTACTTTCCATGTTGGGAACCAAAACCATGAATCCGAGCATTTTGTCGAATATGAGCCTTTGCCGTCCTCTGTCGAGGTTAGGGATTTCTCCCTCCACTGTCAAAACATTTCCGCCACGGCTTTCCGTCGTTCGGCGATCGTATGTAGGTGCTTCACTACGAGCAGTATTGCTAATAAGGTTAGGCGTTCAAGGTTTTAGTACACCCCATCCTTGAGTATGCGATCCTGGTCTGGTCTCCACATTTGGCCAAGGATATTGACCTCTTGGAGAGAGTCCAATTAACGTCGGTTCACAAAGTACTTTCCTGGCTTCAGAGAAATTGACTACGGTAACCGACTTAGCAAGCTTGGTCTTGAGTTGCTGGACGCCGAAAAAAATTTGATCTTATTTTGACATATAAGATTCTACATAGGTTGATCTCCATTGATCTTCCGTTTTTCGATACTGCGGCCCGCAAAATGTGTACCAGGGGCCACAATCTGAAGCTTGCTGTACGACAATCGAGACGCGAAGATTGTTCCAATCTGGAGTGCACTTCGGGCAGAAACGGTGGATGCTGCAAACTGGTTTTCGCACTTTACTGGCTTTGGAATAGTTGAATGTTTTTCTTAAGCGTGCCCTGGTCCCCGCGCATTAAACTCTGCTACCAGCAGACCACCCCCCCCACTCCGTAACAAACCCCTGTTTTGGGAACGGACCTTAGTGGCTACCTGCCTTTCCATCTTCGCTCCACGTAATGTGTGGAAAACCAGTATATTATATTATTAGTATATTATTTACTTCGGCCGTCGTCACTTCCACTGTTGACTTAGCGGAGCAGGCTCCACTTTCTTTGCTGTTTGGCTGGGTTCCCCACTTCCCTCTTCATTTCTGTGTCCCAACTATTTCCCCAATGGCGTGTCCGCTTTACCCGAAGCTTAAATTCATTTGAAAGTTGGTTAAAACAGAGGTTAAAACCAACCACACAAATGATTCAAGTTGAGTAAACATTTATTTTCTAATCCAAAATACTCAAACATTCCGTGAAGTACACATTTCATCCATCAATTGTTGTTGTTTGGCTCTTGAAACAGGATTCTTAACAATTAGACCAGGGAGTCGCAACTGTACTAGCAACAATGCATTCCAAACCTTCGCACTCTGCATTCCTTCCGGCGCTTGGTCGACGTCAGTAACGCCAACATGGCGCCCAGCCAACTTCCGGTTCTCGTCTGAAGAGATGTAGGACGATATATGGTAAACTGCGTTTAGGATTGGCGAGTGGCCAATCTTACAATATATTTATTTATTTTATTTACAAAATTATTGTAACCCCCTACAAAAGCATGACAGCAATTTCAGATTAAAACAACAATTTTAAAAACAGAACAAATATGGCGACGCCTGCTGCACTCCGTTCTCGCCTCTGCTCTCGCCTGAATGAGATTCGTGAGATATAAATCCCATAATTCATCATTTCTGTAGTAATTGTGCATGTATTGAGCAGGTTGCCACAACTGTGAAAACGCTGTATATCTTAAAAAACGATGCAAATATCAATTTATTAAATCGAACAGCTATTGGAAAATTAGTTCAAACTTTTGCCTGTGTCAGGATAAATTTTGCGAAGAGTGTTACAGTTGAACTGTAGCTATGCGTGTTTTACCCTACTCATCGGACTTGAGTTTCTCCAACATTTTGTACTCCATGACAATCATTATGGCGGCTGCCATCCCATAATTTCAAAGCGGAAGAATCACATTTGGCTGCGCTTAAATCGTCAATCTGCTTGTCCGGTACAAACATCGTTCTAGATTAGACGGTCACGGCCTCTGCTTAGCAATTGACACGGCCACGGTTTTCTCGCTGTTGTTTGGCTTTTGTCTGTCTCTTCGTATTCCATGTTTTGTCACAAGGACGCCTGGAAGAGAAGCTCGTGGGTTTCGTTTCTCGGCTCCAGGCCAGTTGCTTTAGCATCGCTAGAATCTTATTTTACAAAAACAAAGCTAAAAGGCGTCAACTTTACGTCACACGTGAGGGTGAACTGTTGTTCAGTTAGCAGGCAAAACACGCGAGCTCTACCGCAGTCGGCCTTGGATTGAAGAAGCCACATCCTTCCCAGCTTCACGGTCGCACACGGAGTTGCCACATGCCTGGACTAATCGTTCGTAACACGAGTGGTATTTATCGCAGCCATCAGTTACATTAAAACGGATGCAGCGAACTGAAATAATAACATTTTATTGTCGCATTTACCCACTATAGGAAAACAGTCAACCGTAAAAACGAAAGGATTTCGTTAACTATACACATTAGCTTCATTTAAAATAGTCTTGAAACCGTGTCGCATGGATGAATAGGCCTACTCTCGACCAAATTATTCCAGTTAGCCGCTACTTACGAAATTAAAACGGCAGGTAAAAATCAGGCCTAAAAGCTGACAATTACGCCTAAAATCTAAAACTATAGGCCTAAAAGCTAACACGTTTTTAACCGGCGTTTGTCATGGTTACTACTTTTAGATTGTAAAACAGAGAGCACTGTCGCAGTGCGTGATAGAGGTGTGCGCCTCAACACTTTCAAAAGTGGCAGAAGTGGGTTATCCCAGGAAGCAGTTACGACCAGTGGTTCCATATTTAGCCGCGTGGGTTCGCGACCCGGAACGAGAGCTTGGACTTAACGGTAATATTATCGTTAGCACTCCGTGTCTCCTGGAGAGCAATACTTATTCATATGAGAATTGCGACTGAGTAGAATTGAGGGGAGGGGGGAGTAATTGACGGAGGCTCCCCTCCGCCTTGCTGCAATTTTATTCAATTTACGCTACACCCACGACAACAACAAAAAAAAAGCAAAAAAATAAACAATAAAAATAAATAAATGTCGTAAAAGAAGCAACAGACGTTTTCCCCAACAATCCGACTCCACTCGCAACCATCCATCTCGCACGTTACCTCACGGCACGTGCTATCTCTCATCCGAAAGCACTCCATCCTCCCCATTTATCTTATATCCCCCTTGTCTCGCGCTACCACACCAACCAAACGCGCAAACGAGCTACCCGGGCACACGGTTTTGGGTCGATTTGCGCAGTCGCATTGCAACCGTCATCACCACACACACCACCGCTATACTCCGAGCACGAACGCGCTATGAGCGAACAGCTTTCTAGTCAACGGGCGCTTCACCTTATTCCAGTCCCCGACCACCGCGCGAGCAGCACACATCCTCTCAACAGGCTGTTGCCTCGGACGACGCGCGGACATGCATCCCACGCAGACCCTAAATATAGCCCCACGGAGGGGTGCGTGTTCAATTGCTGACCTTTAACCCCGTTAAAAGCGCACCCTAATCCACCCCACCCCACCCGCACTCCCCCTAAATTTACATCCCCCTTCCCGATTCACCTTGATAGTATCACGACAGGTTAGAAACCATGTACGGTATGGTGACGTCTCACACGTCGGCAGGAGGTGGTCGTCCCTCCCCCCGACCCCAGCGTTCACGGCCGTCACCAGCCGGGTATGATATCCAGCCGAGAGGGTCCATCCAGGCGGGGTCGGCGAACGTGGACGTGAACGCCAACGCCAATGTCAACCTCCCACCAACGTCCGTTTACCGGCGCCTGGTCAACCTGGTCAAGCAGGCCTGGTCGGGGGTCAAGTTTGCCCTGGGTAAGTAGAACTCAAACCACGTGTCTCTCGCTTGTTTGACCTTAACTGGATTTGTTTGTTTGT
>JAHWFP010151812.1:0-10546 GCA_023313725.1 Lithobius niger | reverse complement strand
TGGCAAAGCCCCCACAAAGACATAAAATCATAAATTAGCGTGATTTTATGTCTTTGTGGGTCTTTGCCAGTCAGGTGGCACTTTTATTTTACTGTTTGCACCACCCACAAAATAACGATTTGCAAGTAAATCTTCTTACAAGCAAGTGGGGAAAACATGTATGGCTAATTCTAATCAGTATCATTGAATGGAATTCTCTCTATTCACGATTGTTATCAATAATCCGTACATCACCCTGATTATCAGAAAAGAAGTAAGAGCTTACCAGGATGACACCAGGATGAACCTAATCATTTCTTGTCAGTTGTGTTAGACTTCGTCCTCAGTCACTGTAGCAAAAAATGCCCAGGAGGCACCTACTGGGCACCTACTGGACCTATGAGGGTTTAGAGGTATTACAGCAAGACAGCTAAAGTGCATAGATTTTACTCGTCGTTCTACCACGATAATTTAAGTTTCGACCCACAACCCAAGGCTAGCAATGAGGTTGGGTGAATTTGAGGTACGGTAGGAGGGTAGGCCAGAACTGAACCAAATTGAATGATCTAGTCGTTGTCTCAATTTGGAAATGTAGAACACCAAAATAAATTTCTTTGATGTCACACATATCCCCCCCCCCACAACGCGAACTAAAGTCCCTATTTGCAGGTGCCCCTCTATTTAATTTATGGCGGAAAATCGCCAGCAGACACACACCCTCCCACACCAGTAGACATCCCTGAGTATTACTCAATGATTTCTATGATTTAGGCAGCCAAAATGTGACTGCGAGTTTATAGCCACAAGTGATACAGCCACTAGCCAGGGCTTTTGCGAAGTACGGCACTCTAGTGAGCCATAATCGTGAGAAGTTGTCAGTTGGTGGTAGAGATTTGTGTGAGACAGGGGTATGTCGTATTTCGTTGCGGGTGAATGACTCGGTGTCATTGGAAGATGTTCTTGATAATAGTCCCTTTGCCAGTAGTGCGGTTCTAGTTGCTGTCACAAATGGTCAACCACGCTGCCTTCATTGTGGCCTTAGAGGACACGTTTGGAGGGTTTACACGTTTGGAGGGTAACAATCACTTTACCGCTTTCTTCCTTTTGTCAAGACCCCACGCTCGTATTCAGCCTACCGTTGGCACTTTTCACTTCTCTAAACAAGACGTTGCTGATTTTTTCTGTAAAATTAAGGAAGATACTTCTTCTGGGCCTGATGAGCTTCCCGCATTTTTTCTTAAGAACTGTGCTGACTCCTTAGCTGAACCTTTTTTTCATATCTTCCCTACTTCTATTAACACGTGCTGTTTCCCTTCTGAGTGGAAGATGGCTAACGTTACTCCAATACCAAAAGAGGGTTCTCAACATATTGTCAATAATTACCGCCCAATAAGCCTTCTTCCTATTGCCTCTAAAATCCTGGAGGGTTTTGTTCACAGGACTATGACTGATGAATGCCTTGAGCTTCAAATTCTTCATTCTTCTCAACATGGCTTTATTTCTGGGCGCTCAAGCCTCACAAATCTACTTTGTACCTACGATCAAGTGTCTAATCTTGTCGATAAGGGTATCCCCTGCGACATTATTTTCTTAGATTTCAGCAAAGGCTTTGACTCTATCGATCACAGCATCCTCATCAGTAAGCTGCTTGCCTTTCGGTTTAGGAACTCAACTGTTTCCTGGATACAGTCATACTTATCTTCAAGGAAAAAACGTGTACAACTTAGAAGAGCTTTTGCACCTTGGCTCTCTGTCACCTCCGGAGTTCCTCAAGGGTCGGTTCTTGGACCACTTCTCTTTAATATTTTCATGTCTGACCTGTCTGCCAAACTGCAAGTTTGGAACATAAGCTATCCAGATTACTTCAAGCTGCTCGGGCATGCCAATGATGATCACTTTCTTCAACTTAGTCTCAACTTTGTGTAAAACTGGGCTAAACTTAACCAACTTTCTTTGAATCCTGGGAAGTGCAAAGTTCTCCACTTCGGCTATAACAACAACCGCAACAAATATTTTCTCTCAGGTCAGCAGCTAGAGGAAGTTACTTATCATCGAGATCTTGGTGTTATTGTTGACGATAAACTTAAATTTGATAAACATATTGATAATGTCACTCGCAAAGCCTTCCGCAAAGCTCACTATGTCCTTAAAAAATTCTCATACCTCGATTCCTACCTCTTTGCCATGCTTTTTTAAAACTTTCATACGCCCTATCCTTGACTACTGTTCACAAGTTTGCCGCCCTTGCTATTCCTTTCACCTTGACAAACTTGAAAAGTGCCAGCGAAGACTCACCAAATGGTGTCCAGCTGTTTGTAAACTCACTTACTCCGATCGACTTCAGCGCCTCCATCTGCCTTCATAAAAGAAAGGTTTGATAGAGGAGACGCTATTCTCACCTACCAGCTTTTTCATGGTCTTCTCAATATTGATTATTCCAATTTTTTTCTTCTTAGACCTAACAGTACTCGTGGACATCATTTCAAACTGAGAGGAAAATTATCCCGGCACAATATCAGACAACGCTTTTTCTGTGAGCGGGTGGTCAACCCATGGAATTCTCTGCCCGTCTCTGTTGTTTCTGCACCCAACCTGTCTTGCTTTAAGGAACGCCTTGATGCGTGGAGGGGCTAATCCCTTCGGGTTCTTTTTTGGGGAAGGGGGGGGGGTGTCTTTGAGCTTTGCTCGACGCCGTCTTCTTTATCTTATCTTATCTTACACACCCGTCTTCTTCTGTGTTTGTAATTGTTATTGCGATTCCCCGACCTACGTCAGCACTTAAGTGACGTGCTGCGTGCAGAAAAAAGAGCACACGAGGTGTTTGCGTGGGAGAAGTAGTAGTGTTTGTGCAGGCAAGTGTAGTGCGATTGCTGTTGATGCTGCAGCTCCAGTTGCTTCTGCTGTGGTGGGAGCTGATTCCGTCCCTGCTGTCAGGCCAAGACAGTGCAAGGGAATTCAGTGCTTAGAGTGTACCCAACAGCATGAGTGTACTCATTGATTCGGAAGCGCAGGGTGTTTCAGAGAATGCTGCTAGTGTGTGTCTTGATATTATGCATGCAGTGTCAGGTAACCTCAAAGATGACCCATTAGGTGGCTTTTCCCAAGCAGTGTCAGAGGAGATAGAGTAATGGTTGATGTGAGAAGTGTTTATAAGGAACGTGGTGACGGTAGATGTAGTGGTATCAGTGTGCTAAGTTGTAGAGAGTAGAAATTAATAATGGCTGCATAAATAGTATTGTCAGTATTTGTGTAGGCATGGATGTTGTGGCTGACAGGGATCATGGTTAGCAAACTTCCATTACAAATGTTCCATAGGCTCCTGGAACGCTAGGGGCCTCTCGAACAAATTGGAGGAAGTACAGTAGAGTGCTTGTTGGAGCACATGGATGTTCTTGGCGTTCAGGAGCCAGGCTGCCTGTGGGAAAGAAGTGGCCATAAGGGTACATAATGTATAAGGTCTAGCTCTGTCTCGTATGTAACAGTTTTTGTTACGTGGAGGGTCCCCTTCCTAGCTTTCCAGCACAGACCATGTAATGGGGTTGATTGGTGTAGCATTCAAGTGTGGTCTGATGGCCGTTGGGTCATCTTAGTCTTTCTTCACGTTACGGCTATGTTTTCAAAGGATGCTTCGAGTAAGTGTGTGAGCTTTTTTCCTGAGCCTCGCATTTTAGCAGGAGACTTCAATGCTCAAGGAGATCATTTTGAGTGGGGCTTGCTGCAGTGCGATACTCGAGGGCGTCTCTTTGCGGTCTTTCTTAATTATGTCTGTCTTAGTGTTGTTCACAGTGGCTACCCCATCTTTGTCAGGTGTGCTCATCACGGCTAGCACAAGTTTTTAGCTTTGATGTATCTGATGAGGCATTGATCACTTGCATAGCTCTTGCACCTGATTAAGGCTCCTTTCTGTAAGTCCTCCTCTCCAAGGTTTGGGCCTGTTGTTGTGAGTGGGTCCTTTAGTCCCTGGCTCAACAATTGGTTTTCCGTGAACAGGGGTGGGAATGGATTGGGTATGCGGTGTCCCTGCTAAGCCACCTTGGTGGACTCTCGCCTGTACTGTTGGGGTGAGGGATAGGAGGAGGACGTATAGGTTGTGGACGTAGCCTCCGTCTGTCGCTTGTTGGCTGACTTACTGAACAGTTGTGCAGAAGTCGTCATTCATAATTCGTACCGAGAAGGCGGTCTTTGCGTCGCAGCTGTGTAAGAGGGTGACGGAGTCTGCCTCTGTTGACTCTGTTTGGAAGGTTCGCAGGACTAGCATATTGCCCCTGTCTGGATCTTCAACCCTGACCAGGGGGATCATGCATGGCAAACCAAATGCTGATGCTTTCAACCAGTGCTTTGCTTCCGTCTACAGCCTACCTAGTGGCTGTCCTCCACCGTGGGACCGCCAGTGGCCTGTCTCTGCCGAGTTGGATATGCCCTTTCATATTTCCGAGCTTGTGTCTGACCTTCTGAAGTGTAAGCAGCACAGTGCGTCAGGCATAGATGGAGTGTCTTATCAGTTTCCCCACTCGCTAGAGACTGCGGCTCTAGTTGATCTGACCTCCTTCCTTCAAGGCTTACTTGAGAGGGTGGACGGGTTCCATCCTCGTGGCTTTTCACAATGCTGGTCCCAGTGTGTAAGTATGGTAAGCCCCGCTCTGATCCAATAAATTACAGATCTTGCTCTACTGTCGTGCGTACACAAAGCGTATGAGAGGATGCTAGTGAGGCGTTTGAATTGGCACCTAGAGCACTCGTCGTCCTTCTCTCCTGTCAATTCGGGTATCAGGCTAACAGGAATGCTCAAGACCTGGTTCTTTTGATGTTGTCCAGCATCCAGGAGGAGTGGCTTCATGGTAATGCATTAGTAGCGGTGTTTTTGGATATATGTGCTGCATATGACACTGTCCGGGCAGAGTGGATCAGATTTTCAGTCGCATTGATGGGTGTCAGCCACATACTCCCTGATGCCAATCTGGTCCTTTTAGAGAACTGCTCTTTTGTCTTCAATGTCAATGGGTTCTGGTCATCTGAATTGGAGACTGATTGTGGTCTACCTCAAGGCAGTTGACTCAGTACGGTCCTCTTTGTGGTTGTGATTAATGACGTTCTGCAGAAGCTTGGACTGGGTGCCAATGTTGTATGCTATGCGGACGACATTGCTTTATGGTTTGTAGGCAGTGCTCTTGGCGATGTTGTTGTGAGCACTCAAGCTGCTCTGGACTTGCCGTTGAGTGGTTTGTGACATGGGGCTTGTCTCTGTCACTGGCCAAAACCGAGATGATTGTTTTATCTAGTGTGGCTGGTGTTATCCTGATTAGTGTAAGGGGGGTGGGCTTTCCGTCATAGCATCTGCAGGAGTGAAGTACCAAGGTGCCATTCTGGATTCTACGCCGTCCTGGGTATCAGATACTCGTCTTTTGCATGAGAGAGTTCCTTGCCGTCATCCAGTTCTCCGCAGTCTTGCCCGGGAGCACACTGTTTTTCTTGGCACCCTTCTTTCAGTGTACAGAACTTTTCTTTGCTTGGTTGTTGACTACCACTACCACTAACCTGTGTGTTGTCAGTGGGTGCCTGACCTACACCCCTGTCCAAGCACTGGGAGTCGAAGCTGGTGAGCCTCCTCTGCATCTCCGTGCGAACGAGTTGCTAGTAGGGTTGTGTATTTGGAACTTGAGCAGAGGTAAGGCTGACCCTGTTGGTCAGGTTCTGAGAGATTATAGCAGCCTGAGTGACAGGTCACTTGCATGCCTGAGTGTGGCAGGGAAGGGGTGTTTTTACTTATTGACTTGCGCCTGCAGTCTGCAGTCGTCTCCCTGATCCCACCCTGCTCGTGGTAGTGTATCTGGACCCCGTTTTTTATGCAGGACGAAGTGGCTGTGAGCTCTTCTGTAATGCTTCTTTCTTCTGTGAGAGTATGCGAAGTAGGGCTGGGATTTTTGTCCCGTCCGTCAAGCTTAGTGTTCGCAGGTGAATGGCGAATGTCTTCTTTAGCTTTGTCTGTGAGATAGCTGCAATATCATTTGCGCTTGACATTGCTTTAGACCTGCATCTTCCATCGTTTGTTGTCCTCACGGATTCACTGTCGTGTCTTTTGATCTTGCGGCACTTCTTCAGGACTCTTTGACGTAAGCGATCGCTCATCTTCGAAGTTTGGTGGAAGTTGTGGCAGGCTCTCCAGATATCTTTGGTTCGCGGTCACAGTGTGTGTTCCGGGAATGAGAGTGCTGATGCACGGGCCAGGAAAACCAAAAATGTTATGATAAAATTAAACTAGTGCTACGGTACTTATACAACGAATGTACAAGACAGGGGACCAAGCTTACTAAGTTAGTCCAAAAGGAAGTGGTGCATTATGGTGAAGAAAAACTGAAAAAGCATGACGTGTTGATATCTTAAGAAAAACAATGATTACTTTGCACGTTCCTTTCAAAGAGTCAATGGAGGTCATTTTGTTAACACTGGATACTAAATTAGAAAACACTGTATTGGAGCAATTGCGCCAAATTGCTAATTCTTTGCTTAGACCATATCTCTAAAGCAAACTGGGAAAAAACTCTATATCTCAGGATTGATTGAGAAGCAATTTAAAAAGCAATGCAAAAAGTACAGCCCGTTTGCGGGGATATTGTGGTAACAACTGATCTTCATAAAAAAAAACTGATGACCTACAGGTGGTAACAGCAAACGTGGACAAACATTCTGCCTCCCATACAACTGGAAGATATTCAAATATTCTAGGTACTAGTAGATCATGTGGTCTTGAGGTTAAAGACCGAGTCTGTGAGACAACTACCATCACTGCTGCTGAGCAAGACATAAAAATAGTTTCTTTCAGTGTCTACTTTCTTGTGTATGTTGCCTCTCTTAGCGATAGTAATAACCCCATGTCTGGGGACTCCTCAAAATCATTTTGTTCATTTCTCGTTGGTCACATCATGACTTCATGAGAGAATTGGAACTCAGGAATCCCATACCTGGCCACTATCTTCAAAATGCAGATCCCTTCACAGGGTCAATCGTTAATCGACCACCTCTGGTCGTACTTTGAATTGGGGTGATTCTCATGCGAGGCATCTTTGTGCACCAGTTATGTCTGCTAGCCATTCAATAGTCTTGACGTGTCAAGGGTATGACAGTCGAACATATTGCTGCCTGCGTTTCGAGAGTATGGTCCCAACAGTTACTCCTCACATATTTTTTTTATGTGTGGGATCAAGCAATGTTAACCTTGAGGTACTGTCACTAGACTAGCCAAATATTGTTCATCAGCTAGATTCTTTCTACCAGATGCGTCCATTTGATTGATATGTCTGTTTCCTCGAAGGTGCCCTGGCTCGAAACCTGATGTAATTCCTTTCTTTGTCAAATGTAATGGCCATATATTGACACTGTGCAAAACAATTGGAGCAAGATACATTTCCATGTGAAATCAGGTGACTAATAACCAACTTACGTTATTAGTTGGCGGGTTGCATTTGGCTGCACTTGTTAAACAGTGCTTGGTTAATGTTACATTAGATAGAACGGTAAACTCACCCTTTGTAAGAATAGGTAGGGAAACTAGAATACTGTAATGGACACAATGTTTTGCCATTTATCCATTGAACATACTCATAACACGAAATATTCTAGTTCCACTGCTTCTACACCAATCGTTTCTAGTGTTACTCCAAACCAAAGACATTAGTCTTTGATTGGTTTTTATAAATGCACGCAGCCTTCTGAAAAAATCAGAACACTTTACGGTACTGATTCTTAGTGGCAATTTTGATCTTTTATTCGTACTGTAATTTGGTTGCATGATTCTTTTAATGATGGTATGCTTTTGGGCAATTCACATTGCCCATGTTATTAGGCGGGATTGAAGTACTAAAGGTGGTGACCTCCTTGTTGCATTTAAAATTGTAATTATAAAAGACGTCAACTCTCGCACACTCGTGAACCGGCATTGAATCGGGAAAACTGGCGGATGATTTCTACCCAAGTCAGTTTTGGCTTGAAGAAGCCTCCTTCTTCCCAGCTTCTTAATCAAAGAACGCTGTTGCACACGGAGTTGCCACATTACCGGACTAATAGAAGCACGAGTGGTGTTTTTTTCGCATTCATTTATTAAGTTAACAGTTACACATAATATTTTTAACGTGGGTTATCCTGGAACATAGTTGTGACAGTCAAATTTAGCCGCTTCGGGGTGCAACCTAGAAAGAGAGGTAGAACGACACTCCATCTAGCCCTTCAGTTCGCTCCTTTATGTTGCTCCTGCCATTCCCTTACTATCAAATCACTGTCATGACCAGTGCTAGAACATTAATATACTGATCATAACTTATAAACTAAAAAACTATGGTAGAACTATAGCCTACTTTTATTTTGAATTATCAACCGGCTGTCTGCTATTGTCCTTTAACCTATGATTATTTTTGTGGCGGTCAGTAATGTAAATCTAAGACATAGTCATCTTGCTGCCATGCTTATCTAATGATGTCATGCTATGGACGTTTCTAATCACGTTATAAAGCAGGTAATTTGTAAGTTTTTTTTATCAATTTTATACGCATTAAGTTACGGATGTAATTTTTTAGCTGGTCGAATGTCGTGTTAGGGTTTTAGGAAAAATATTCTCAAGCAAATTTCAAATAAATTTTCAAGCAAATTTTTAACCTATTTCCTGTTTGTTTACGACAACTTTGCGCCTGAATACAAGAACAATGAGGAAACTACAAGTTTTATAATACAGTAGTGTATTACAAAACACATCGATAAGGAACTTGGAGAAGGATGAGAATGGTGACTCAGGAGGACAACCAGGTCATGGAAACGTTGATTTAATTTAATGAAATAAAAATGTCCAATTATTGTCGAAAAGCCTAGATGGCTGCCGTAATAATAATCTGTGCAGATCATTCTTTTGTGTTTTTTTGTACCCTTCCATACGCACAAATTTTATTTTTGAACTGATGAAGAATCCGGCGGGCTATATTGATAGAAAAAAATTAGTTGATTAAATTAGTGATGTAAAGAAGCCGTCTTTCTACATAGTAATTATTTAACGTGAAGTATCCAATCAAAGACTGAACAAAAAGAAATCCTTTATCATTAAAAGTGTACAGTTGTTTTCATTACTACTTCTTTAATCTTACTGTGAATACAATGTTATAATTTAATTTACAAATTTTATTTGCAGGGAACAACAAGAAGCCAATCATTTTTGAAATTTCTTTTCTATACATGTGAAGCTGAGTACTGGTTTTTATAATGATTCCCAAAACATTATCGAATTGTTAAAATCAATGTGTCACAATATTTTGTAAAATAATTGATTTTCATCAATAAGTGTAGTCTGTATTAATTTGTAGTAGTGAATTACACAGTACATACAAACAAAACTGGTAGGAAAATTCATACTACCTATTTATCACATGAAAAGAAAAGAACAACTACACCCAAAGAAAAAAGGTACGTCTGCATGTACTCACATAAAATAAATACAGAAAAAACGAACAAGCTACTAAATTCACCTACAATTTATAAAAGAAGCTCTTATCTAAATCCCGGGTGTCAGAATGCTAACTATTTAAAATCCATACACTCAGATTCCCGACAAGGTCAATCCCCGACAGTCAATAATAGCTTACTACTAACTGTGGAACTGTTCACTACTGAGAATATTCGATGGTAATAAAATGTATCACAAGTTATACAAAAACTGTTTGAGGAGAAAATAATACGTTATGGAATTAGAAGTCCTTCACGGCCTCTTTTTTTTAAGCAACACTTTATTTTGTTACCTAGGAGGGCAATAGGACAGAATACTTCCTAGGAACCGTAATAGTGTACATAACAGGCACATTCCTGTGGATATCCTGGCTGGCTTAAATGACGATGTTGTACAGCTCTGTTCAACATTCTCCATTCTCCATAATAAACCTGTTACGCGAAAGAAATATTTGTGTAAATGTCAGAAAAAAAGATTTTAGAAAAGATTTTTTCTAAATTGATACTATTTTAAAAAATTGCATTTTAAAATTTACCATTTTACATTACAACTAGACCTTACCTCTTGTTTATCGTAACAGGTTTTTTTCTCATATTTGTATTTTTTTAAATCACTTTGGGGCTGTTTTGTAATGTAAGCATGTATTACAAATACTGTGAATTTGTCAAATGAATTCAGACTTCTATTGTGTTTAACACAGCAGTGGTCTTAATTTAGGACTGTATTCGAAAAGAAAGTAATATTTGTACCCTTAAGTTTTCGTTTTATCTGGCAAGAGTTTCAATGTCGGGATTTTGAACTCCCGGGAATTTTATTGTTGTGAGTTTTCTGTTATAATTAGAACTCTGAGGATTCCAACCTCTCAGGGTGTTGACCTATCGGGATTTTAACCTGTCCAGATTACGACCTGCCGGTATTTTAACTATCGGGATTTCATATGTGTGGACTTTTGAGTGTCGGTATGTAAGCTGACCCTTCCTAAAACCATTGAAGGATTTGGGAGATTGGAGGGATTTGGTGAGCTGAAAAAAAGAGTGATTTACGAAAAGAAAGTTTAGGTTCTGGGTGTTTTTGTGTGTGTGTGTG